>KE505629.1:92247-112313 GCA_000441515.1 Elaeis oleifera | reverse complement strand
GTTTAAAAGACTAGTTTTTTTTTTTTTTTGGGGATAGCCAATTTGAGAAGATAGTTTAATGGTTGGAATAACATGTTATTATCGCATACAAGCTGGCTATCTTATTTAAATAACCATTCGGTACTAACATCCTTCTTGATTACTTGGGGTTTATGACTTATGAGGATTGATTGGGACTGATGGGAGGAATGAAAGCGGCACTGGCACTAAAATGGCAGATCAAACACAAGTAGAAACTCGAATGGTGGGACTTTACATGGCCCATAAAATATTCCTAGGCTAGCCCTTCCCAATAATATTTCATGTCAAGTGAAGACTCAAGAATGAGATCAACTCGGAGATTTCTGTACATTTTTTTTTCATATATTTTTAAGAAATATATGAAAAAATTTTGTTTCAACTCAAGAAAAATATAGATTGTATGGAAGGCGGAATTTTGGGATGGTTGGTACCTTTGGGACCCAAGAACATGGATCCTTGCATTATTGTCCCTTGTGCCAGCTCAAATATTCCTGCCCTACTCGGATGCAAGGACTCGGTCAGTGGAATCAAAAAATGGGGCTATACTAAATAACTCAAAATGACATACATCACCTCCAGTGACTGATTTATTGATTCAACTATTTCGATAAAAGAAAAGAAAAAGCGCTATGTCAATTGTTTCCCGATGTTATATAGTTGTAAAGAGAAGAAATTCTCGACGAAATTCTGACGCTGATTAGATGAACAATATAGCTAGGATGAGGTCATCTTGGGCAGCACAGAAAATACTTTCAATAAGATCAGGAGAAATTCTACCAAAAAATAAGATCAGGAGAAACGCACGTTGTACGTGAGAATTTGGTTGTGTTACCGAGTCATGCAATTTAAAAGCCTATTTTGGACCTTCAAAGAAGTTAAGATGGGTTTAGATTTTAATATGGCTTTTTATGTTCACTAAAGCTGTATTTGCTAGCTGGTACCTAGATAAGCTATAAGATCTTGGCTATACTCTTATTTGTATATGACAATCATGGTGAATAATTAGATGAATAGTAGCGACACCAAGGACATGGATGCGGTAACTTCAAACATGGAGCCATACAGAAATAGATGGATGGAAATTCATAAAAATGATACAGAAGTTGGGAGAAGGCTCAACCTATGTTCTAGATGACAGGTCGGAAGATTTATACCTATTCACAATATAATAAACTCATTTCATCCTAGCTTGATCAAATATTGATCATGATCAAATCCAAGTCAGGTGAAGTTGAAGTGCTGAATCCCTACCTTCCTCCAACCGAGGCATCAATCCTCTCTAACGGTGTCTTTGCCATTTAATTAAACTTGACATGCATGCATTAGAGTTTCAATTACTAGAAAATTGAGACTAGGGTGGTAAAATAACTAAAATACTTCATAATACATACATACGTGTGCGTGTGTGGGTACCATTATTCCCCTTTTTTTTTTCAATAAGGAACTTATTTGTTCCATTTCGCTTATAGTTGACTTCTTTTCTCCTTGTTGTCAGACCCCAGAGTTCACCCAATCCTTGCCTCCAACCAACATGTCTTCCTTCTTCTCCATTCCCTCTTCCCTCCCACATCAGAATATATACCACATTCTTAATTGCCTCCCATCTATATAAGCCCCTTCTCCATTCCACCTCAATTAGCCTCTCCTCTCTTCCTCTCCCCGCGTGCAACTGCCTCCAAACATTATTTCCTCTACCCACATCCTTCTGGCCCCCGACTAAAAGTTCCAACCCCACAACCTCCACCTTCTTCGTTCAAAGTACAACTCATGGAGGAGTCGACAAATTCAAAGGAGTGCATGACACTGCCTCAACGACCTCCAACGCTTGCCATGCACGACAATTCGCATGCTATCACGAAGTTGAAGCCAAAGATAAGAATAGTGCACATGTTTGCGCCCGAGATAATAAAGACCGATCCTGCCAATTTCCGGGAGCTCGTGCAGAGGCTCACAGGGAAGCCCACAAAGAGAACTGCCGCTAAGAAAAAGACTATTCCCATGACGATTAATGGAGAGGCACTGCCAAGGTGCAAGCGATTTGAGGTTGTGGGATCACAGCAGGAGAACGAGAATTCGGGTGGTCGAGATGGAGTAAAGAGGGAGTTGGAGGAGGAGGTGGAGGTGGTGGAGAAGGAGTTGCGGGTTGAGAACAACACAGGTGGTTTCTTCCACGATTTGGGAGAAATTGATAGTTTTCTTCAAGGTCTCAGCGATCTTCCATTGCCTCCTTTAAGTTCATCTCCCATGGACATGATTGGAGAGGGTACTGTTCCTGAATAATATGAGGTCTGGATCCCGCAATCTCTCCATTTCCTTTTCTTTTCATGGCTTAGGATTGAGCTTTGAGATTGATGCAAGGGGAATATGGGAAGTTCATCATTTAATTTCTCTCTTTTTCTTGGATTATAAATTTTATATAGCATGCCCATGTTTTCAGTTCCTTTGAAACTTCCTCAACCTAATATCATGCTAAATTTGAAGCTCTATTATAAAAAATATGAGGTTAATCTCATAGTTATATCAGTTATGCACTTAGTAAACATTAGATATTTATATATAATTAAAAATTAATAATATATTTCAATTAGTTTTTTTTAATGAGATCTTAAATTGCTATACATGGTATCAAAATCTTTTCAAATGAAGTTCATAATTATAGTTTATATAGATTGATAAATATTGCAACACGAGTTCAACTGAGTTAACTACAAGCTGATTGTGATATTTATGATTAAATTTATAATGCTTGCGAATAAATTTGGATTTTGAAAATATCAAAATTTAGATTGAGGAGTATGTGAAAATCCATACAGACGTTTCTCTAACTCTACTTCTAATTCAAAATGAAAGAATCCAAATAATATCAATGTAACATTTTATTTATAAGTAAATATTAATCTTTTTATTCTTCAGTCCCTTATTTTATCTTTCAATAAAATTTTGAAAAATTTCCCACTTCCTCCACATTTTCTCAAAAACAAATTAATATTTTTTTCTATTTTAAAAATAAATATAATGAGAATGCTAGTATCAAGCTTGAATCCTGAACCCTTCTCTCACGCAACAACGATGCCTAATACAAACCAAAACCAAATAGAAAGTGGACATGGATCCTCTGCGATACTGTGATGCATCATACGATACGGTGCATCATGTGCGCCATCTATCACATGATGAACAGCACGCATGATCCCACACGTGCGTGCAGTCACACGCACCGTCCATCATGCAATGGATGGTGCACGTACCCCACTGTGCGGTGTGGTGCAGAGGATTCGCATGCATAGAAAGTTTTATAAAAACTGTTGTCCATAATAATTGTGCTTTGTCTCAATATTGTGCTAGCTTGCTTTTGAATCTTGTATATTGTTTATGCTTCCTGACATCTACATGGCAAATTATTTAGTTGCCACATCTATCTTAAATATATTAATGTGTATAAAATCTCTGATAAGAGTAAGACTTTTTTTTTTTTTCCTGACGCGCACACAAGCATACACGTGCACGCATTGCTATTCTCCCGAAGGAAACGCTCCGCAAAATCTAGAGAAACTTTAGCTGAACAGTCGCGAACGCTATGAGCATCCTATTATCCTCCGTTACTAGGTGAAATTATTATTTATTGTATAGTTCCTTTAGCCAATTCCCCAATCTTTAACAATATATGGCATACAATATTGGTGGAATGGGAATTCCCTTGCAGATTGGAACACAGACCAATAGTCTAAATCCAAAAAACAATGACTTGAATCATTTTCTGCCCTATGATTAATGATTTGGTTTGTGAAAATGTCTGCCAAGTTGATCTTGTAAATATGTAGAGAATATTATAATTATTGGTAACGACAAGAATATTTTGATATGATATATCTTGGTAGGAGGAGATAACATTACCTCCACGTTCTTAAATGTATGTTAATGTCAGAAGCATCTACCTGTATTCCTTCAACTAAAGATGGTAGCATCATTACAAAATATTATCCCTATTACGGATCGACAATAAACTATTTTATGTTGGATGTAGGATGATATTTGTTGTACCAACGAGTGTCGTTGGGACTACCCATAAAATTGGTGAATATGAGATGGCAATCTCTTGTTTATCTATATGAAAGACGCATGACACCAACCTTGTAATTATAAATACTAGCATGCTGCTGCTCCTGTATATAATATAGGATTTGACGTAAAGCAGAATTTTAAGCCCAATACTAGTAGTTGAACAGCTGGATGTAATAACCAACAATCTAATCATTTACAATCCTTTTGTGGGAAGCAATTTATTATTAAAAAGTTGCCACTAGAGAAGAAATTGAAATCAAGTTGTAACAAAGCCATGATCAAAAGCATCCCTTCTTATTCCCTCATTGTGAAGACATAGTGCAAGTCTATACATAAGCAGCTTAGTCCATTGAGGAACTTGAAGGTTATGGGAAAATTTTTTCAGAAATTATCATTTAGCCTGTCCAATTCTTGGAGAGAGGAGCATTGGTTAGGGAATAATCTATGGCTCTGAAAATTAGACAGATGAGTGAAATGCTCCATCCTTTCTGTTCCCAATTCTTACGGGAATGCAAATGGCCTGGGGATCGCTTCAAATTTGATATGGAGGCCCACCCAGTGACTTGGGCTAAACAATGCTTGATCAAAGACAAATCTAGCCATCAATATTTATATCTGCTGTTGATGAAGATTTGCTTTATTGTTTCAAAAGAAGGCTTATTTCTCGGACCGGGCCATGTCTTAACCTAATCAGGTGCGCTGGGCTAAGCCCTGGCAACACCACTAAAAATGGATGTGAAAGGAATGGAATCTGTGTAATAAAATGGACATGGACCAAGCGTGGTTGAAATCTTGCAATTATTTTGGTCTAACCATTTAACTGCTCAGCTCATTTCTCAGAAGTCAACTAGAGAGCGTTCAATTGGATTAAGTCAGCCCATTGGTCGGTTGGGATAATCAATTAAAGTATTATGATTGTTGACTTATAATTTACCTAGCCTGTTGATCATAATCAAACTTCAATTTGGTTTTAATTGAATTGGTTCACAATACAGTTCTCCGTAATACATAAAATTAAGTATGATCTATATAATATATATGATATACCTAATTTATTAAATCTCCATGTCCTTTGACATCTAACTCTCTCTGACGAAGTTTAAAATTATAGATTTTATATACCCAGATTTTGTAAGAAGAATTGCAAATCAAATAACTTCTTATATCTTTTTTTTTAAAAAAAAAGATCAATTAAAATGAATCTGCTTGTCCTCTCCCAAATAATCTAATTCATTTAAAAATAGGGAATTACAATTTGGAATTTTTGAACTGGAACTTGACCCAAGTGAACTAACAAGTAAAGTAGGTATGGGAGAACAGTAAATAAATGATTGGTGACAGAATGGGCAAACCTTAATAAACATGGAACCTCATAGGACCATCATTAGATTTATTGAGAAGAAAAATCAAGATTATATCCCAATTCCAAGCAGGAAGAGATAAATATCTCGGATTTGCTCCACTCATATCTAGGATCTTGTTATCCCTAGGCAAGAGCATTTTTTGGCTTGCAGGAAAGCAAGACCATACCAGAGTGAGGATCTTTAATTAGTTTATATGATGCTGTCATAACCTTTTAAATATTTGACCTAGTAGCCTAGTGCCTCCAATGGAGAGTGGCCAACTTAACCGGGAGTTAAAGTCCTTCGAAAAAGTTTTGGGCTCTCATCAGGCTTTTTTAGAACAAACTGAAATGAAGTCAGTGAAACCCAGCTTTCCTCACAACGAGCCCGGTTTCAGGGTCTGTAAGGCTCCATTTATTTTGTCCTCCAGGCCTGTTTCGGAACGCTTCTTAGAATAGTGGGCAATGGGTTTGTTTCCGCATTCTACCACACAAAGTACAAAGTTAACATAATTTTTTTTTAAAAAAAAGGCTTATTGTCCTTTTGAGTTTAGTAGCATGGATCGGTTGGAACTAAATAAAACCATTGTGGGTTATCTTGTACAACTGGCAGAGAAGAAGGGGGGTAAATAATGTAGCCAAGGCCCATCTTTATCTGATTGCATGAACCGGAGGAATGGTCCATTTCCTTCTTTGACATCCAACTCCCAAGCAGAACTTTCTTGGATTCTTGTTTTGTTGCATATTAAGCGTTCATAAATCTATTTATTATTACGTGAGCAGTTGTTGGGATGCATAGGTTTGATCTGCATCTCTGTAACACTTGGTTCGTCTACTCTAACCTTCCTTCCAACTTCCATAGTTGGAGAGATTGATGGGAGGCGGAGAGAGAATGAGAGTCGTTAAACCAACCTTACTCAAATAAGTGGTACTAGTTGTTAAACAAACGGAAGCTCCATTTAACTCTATCGACACTCTTTCTAGATCTTAAAAGTAACTAAGTTGTAAACTTTAGGATATCTATCAACGCTATATTTGACATTTTTAAAGTTGATAGATCCTCGTACCTAGACCAACGCGCCACGCTTTTCCGCATCTTGGAAGCTATAGGTTGTTGAAGACATGGTTGACATGCTATACTTTGAAAATAAGCACTAAAGACAGAAAACAAATTGAGCTCGTATGTAGAATAAATACTAGGTAGTTTCTTGCTAAGATGCTAATAGGCTGAACTAAATTCTTGTCAACATGAGCTTGGCATTACTCTATCTGGGCCTTGCCCAGACTGACCCAGTTTGGTTCGCTCTAGATCTTCACAATATATAAAAGCTATTAGGTTAAGGCTGGAACCAGATTGGATACCAACAAATTCATATCCATATTTGTTATCTGACGGATATAAATACGAATATAGATATTATTCGAATGCAAAAATTCATATCCATATTTATTTTAAATGAATACAGATATAATTTAGATACCGAAAGTATAGATATAATTATGGATATAACTTAGATAATTAAAGTTTATGACTACAGAATTAAAGGTTTTGCCCTTTACAAAGCACTTCATATAAAAGAGAAGATTCCAATCCATATAAACCATACTCCCTTTTGACTTATAACCGATGTGGGACTAAAGATACTGTTCGCCTATAACAAAAGAAACTTATATATATAGATATACAACATTCATTTAGCCTGGCTTAAATATTTTAGATGCATAAAAATTGACAGTGACAATTTTACCTAGCTCGGTATCCTAAGTGATAGGTATAACAAATCATTTTGAATCCATGGAACGTTAATTATAAGAGCTGCCACCATCAATCATAATAGAATGGAATTTCATAGTTTCTTATCAGCAAGAAGTTTAATGGTAAATATTTTAATGTAAGTTAATCTAGACATAGATTTTTTTTTTTTTAGAGAGAGATGTCAGAGATCCTAAAATATGCCCTAATCCAAAGATTGCCATCCCATTCGACCGGTCATATTGAAGGTTCAATGCCTTGGATTTATTGCCTTCCTTTCTCATCAATACCAAACTATTCGTAACACTGAAAGAACTAAGCAATAAGAGATGGATGCCCTTCATAATAGGCCGGTCCTGCTGCTTTGATGCACCTGCTTCGCTGCTGGCTGCCATTAAAAGTGCTCACACATGAAAAGATCTTCTGCTGAATTAAGTGAATGTATCACTTTATTATCAACTCCGTTCATTAACCAGAAATTAAAGCACAACAGCTATCTTAACAAAAAATTGGAAATGCATTTACCATACAGCATTATTTGGAAGTAGAATATTGGATTCAATTTTCTTCAAGTTCTCTAAGTGCATTTCTTTTAATCCTTCAAGAAACAAAATGGTTAATTCATATTTGCCGGTATAATATTACTATAGGATGCTTCACAAAGTGCTCAGTTTTCAGTTTTCACACAAATTAAACACTACTCTAAGGTTCTATATCGGTAATCAAATAAATTAGTATGGATTGTTCAGGGTGTAAAACCTTGATGAAGTCCAAAGTGGTAGGTGCCCATTATGCTAAATATCTCTTCCATTTTAACACAAAGTCCTCTCGGCCTCGTGTCAACTATAGTGCCCCTCATTATCTCATACTGAGTCTTTACCCAGTAGATTTCCTTATGTGACGTTAATAATTAGCATTGCTAGACTTGTTCTAACCTCGTGCTGTGGCCTGCAGAGACATTGGCACTTTCTTGAACTACTGACTCAAGTTCACATCAAAATCAGGGAACCTAACCCAACCACTGCAGTCATCATGACTTAGCCAACGGACCAAGTGGTATCTAGTTTTGGATTTGCCCCTTGGATATGTTATGTCTACTCCATTCCTCTTAGGTGCTGTTCGAAAGCTTGCAGCTCAACCACCTGCAGGATGAGTTGCGGGCTTCGTCTAACTCTCATATTTGTGGGAGAATGTGTTGTGATACCCCATTCCTCTTAGGTGCTGTCCGAAAGCACGTAGCTCAACCACCTGCAGGACTTGTTGCGGGCTTCGTCAAAATCTCAAATTTGTGTGCAGATCAATTACCTGTCTCATCCAAGAGGAGAGGGAGTCCAACGAGCTTAAGACCGGCTGCTTGTTGGCTTAAAGAACATAACAGCCAAGACACTACAAGCATCTAGTTGTCCCTTGATTCATCTTTAACCTACGGTTACCTTCATGTTTCCTTGTGCATGGTGTTTTCCATACCTTGCTGGGCAACGTCTGAACCCCAGCCCTCTTCAACTAAAATTATGAACATGCGCCCTGATGCATTTGGTCCCTCGAGATGGAAGTGCCCTTTATTGATCCCGTCCTTTGAATCAGAAAGGTTTAAGGGCCCACATCAAAAAGCACCAACAAATTCCAACTTCCTGTCCCTCCCCTGTTTCACTCCTCAACCATCCAACTAGCCAAGCATTTAATGGCATTGGAGTGCCTCGTTTGTTAACTTTTTTTAGATGAGATCCTATATTATTATCATAAATGATGTCAGAAGACACTGTAATGTGAGCCCTCTTACGATTAATTATAGGCTAATGTTGCACTGGCTATGATCAATCATGATTTTTATGATTGAATTTATCTTGATTTAGATCCTTAGTTTGAAATAATACTAGAATTTAAATGAAGATGCATGTATAATCCTACATACTGAATAAAGAAATCTAATTTAGTGTAGCCGTTTTTGCGTGAGGTCTGGAAGAAGATCATCGCTACGGATTTCTCGTGTAAGGTCTTGAACCCTAAACCGTGTCAGAATTCTCCACGTGGAGGGGCCCAATCTGAAGCCCTTCAAAGATAGCAACTTCAGGACAGAGTTTCAAAAACCTTGTCCCCATCAACCCGCAAGGTTGCCCTCTACGCTTGTTTAAATGACGGGCATAAATCTAATGGTGGACCATTTATGATCCGTCGCCCCACCCACCAACCAATCGAGCGCGTGCCCGCTAACACTTCCCTCAATCGCAAATTGGTCCATTCCCTGATGGCATGGGGACAAGGGGTGGATTTGATATCAATATTTTATATCAACATCGTGCTGGATTTCCTTGTACTCCTCTCGTGCAATGTAGGGCTTGTTGACCTACTCAAGCTTGGACAAAAGCTTCCCCAACCTACTTGGAACCAGATGCTAAATTTTTTGCCGGGGTTTATTCCGAAACTGCATCCTCACGTAAGGTATATATCACTATCAAGCATGAAACTTTGCATGCATTAGCATTAAATCTTTTTGAGTATAGGGAATAAGTACTGTTACTGGATAAGTTGGTGACCTCAATATATGCCAAAGACCAAACCTACTCGGGTATGATCGGCCTATCCTTTCCAAACCTGATTGAGATGAAATTTAAATCATGCCCTTTCATCATAACCTTTGGCAGCAGTTACCTGCAAGGTCAACTTTGAATCCCGATAACCTACGTTAGATGGCCGACGGACAACTCACCTCAACTGCTTGCTACACGGAGTAAGATCTTCATAGATTCAGCCATCATGGATCACAGAAACGACTTCCAATCTTCCTTTATAAATTGAGAAGTTCAAGGATCTCGGATGAGCTCAAGTCTCTCCCCCCCTTCCACTATTCTCTGTTTCTGACAAGATTGAGCATCAAAAGGATTCTGGCCGAAAACAACTCCGATCTGAGGACTGATTTTGTAGATTCGATATTTGTCTCCAGCACTTTCACACGGATGATCCCAGTTGACCTCGAATTGGCCGACCTTAGGATCGGCTTGGGAGAAGCAGCAAAAAGTACATATTCTCACATTTCCTTGGAATGAGTCAATGCAACTACAGGTGATGTCCTATATCGTATCTGTGAAGCTGTGTATTCTTGATCCATACCCAACTATCAATAATCAAAATATCAAAGTTAATTGTTAGCTACAAAAAAAAAAAAGCACAGAGCTTGGTTTTGTTATGCCTGATGCAACTTACACGTGCAAAAGTCGGTAAACGTGAAAAAAAAAATTGAAAGCAGTATTTCATGTCACCGTATATGGCGACCGTAACAAGAAACGAGTGGGCATCTGGTGGGGGGCGGAGGAGCATCAAAATGCCTCTCATATCCCTGGGGTAGTTGCTGGAAGGTGGATCCAGACGCGGATATTTTGATAAAGTAGTAGTTGACCATCCAATCTTAAAAATTCTAACCGTTGAGCCTTGTAGCTATAAATATTTCTATTTCTGTTTTGCTACTTTTTTTTTTGTATAGGCAACGTTGGGGAGCTTTTATTCTTCCTTAGCCACGCACAGCAAGCACCGCTGAATTCTGATATTTTAGAGTATAGACCCTGTATTCTCGCAGTCCATCGCTGTTGGTAGCAGAAAACATGCGGGTGAGATCAGACATTCAAACTAGGGGAAAGAGAAACACTTTTTTTTTCTTATTTTTTTTCTCCGAAGGTTTCTTTCTTATGACCATCTTTCACTGTTATTTCAAGAGCAACTGAAACAGAGGAACCACAGATCGACCAAGAGAAACTAACACAGGAACCAAAAAAGAACCGAAAAGAGCACACAAACACATTAAAAAGGGCAGACACCAGTGGACCAACCACCACCAAATCCCTCCCCTCAGTGGGGGAATCCGGCGGCCATCGTCCGGGAGGGGTCGGTCAGGTCCTAACATCTTCTGTCTCTAATTGATGCGCGGTCTAAACCTTCTCCTAGTTCTAGTAATCCCTCAAGTTCAGAACTCGTTCCGGTACCAGAACACGCCCTTCCTCGCTCCCCCCTCGTCCGGCTCGACGTAGATGCACTCCTTGCCCTCCCTCCACAGCGCCTTGAACACCGGCGTCCCGTCGAACCGATAATATTCTCCCAGGATCGGACGGATAGCCTTGGTGGCCTCCATGGCGTGGTAGTGGGGCATGGTGGAGAAGAGATGGTGGGCCACGTGGGTGTCCGTGATGTGATGGAAAACCCGGTTCAGCAACCCGTAGTCCCGGTCCACTGTGGCCAGCGCCCCCCGGAGCCAGTCCCACTCGCTCGAGTCGTAGTGCGGCAGCGCCGCGTGGGTGTGCTGCAGGTACGTGATCGTCACCAGCCACCCGTTCACGATCAGCAACGGAACACCGTAGACCCGCACCACCCACCAGAACCCGAAAGCCCCCGCGAGCCGGTACAGCGCGAAGGACGCCGCGAGGACGCCCGTGTCGGAGATAAAGATCTGGGCGCGCTCCCGGTCCGAGTAGATCGGGCTGTAGGGGTCGTAGTGGCAGGCGAGACGGGGTAGGGCGGCCGGAGACGTTGAAGGCGAGGTACAGGGGCCAGCCGAGGGTTAGGGTCACCACCATGGTGAGGAGGCGGCCGGGGGGGTTGTTGAGGTACTTGCTGTACCAGGGGAGGGCGGACTTGGTCTTGGGGACGAAGACCTCGTCGCGGTCGAGGGAGCCGGTGTTGGAGTGATGGCGGCGGTGGCTGATCTTCCAGGAGAAGTAAGGGACGAGGAGAGCAGAGTGGAGGACGAGGCCGACGACGTCATCGAGGAGGGAGGAGTCGGAGAAGGCGTGGTGGCCGCACTCGTGGGCGATGACCCAGATGCCGGTGAGGACGCAGCCCTGGGCGGCCCAGTAGAAGGGCCAGGTGGCAAGGCGGAGCAGCGGCTGGGACAGGGCCGGGATGACGGCGAGGGCCACGTAGAGGAGGGCGGCGGAGATGGCGAGGTCGTGGACGACGTAGGAGGAGGAGCGGAGAACGGAGCGCTCGAAGCAGTGCGGGGGATGGCCTTCTTGATTTGGCCCAATGTGAATGGAGGCTTCTCGGTCGGGAGCGCAGGAGGGAGTGGTTCTCGTCCTGGTGGTGAGCTGCCGCGGCCTGGTCGTCCCGCTCTTTCGCCGTCATTCGTCCGCCAGCGCCCATTCTCGTTGCTCGATTACGGCCTCTCTACCGAGCACCCTGCGGGCCAGACACCATCAACAAACGGTCACGCTTACCGCAGGTGACTAGATACAAACAAAACGCAAGGTACTGCAGGACGACCGGACCAATTTGTAAATAATCAGAACAACTTTTCTTTCTTTTTTTTCACATTTTAAAGTAATTATTATATAATAAATTATTAAAAGAGACGGAGAGGTGAGCAAGTGATGTTGACCAGACGACACTAAACAGAGGGGTGGTTTGCACGCAGGTGAATGGGATACCGTTTTGGAGACGGAAATAGTGAATTCTATTCTAGCATAAGAGAACAAGAGATCTAATAACAAGCATGGGTGACAAGCTGGTACATCGGAGGACGGACATGGCAGTGCCGCCCTTTACAGACCGCAAGGAGACTACGTACAAGCCAAAAAAAATGGCGTCACAACATCAAAATGGAATTTCCATTTCTTTTACAAGTATACTCGAAATAGACTGAAATTCACAGGAGCACCTTAATCGCTGACAGGTGACAATACTTTGCTTTTTACAAAAAACTTGAAGAAAATTTTATATTTCTCGTTGTTTTTTAAGAAAAAAAAACTTTCTAAGAAAACAATTCCCTTACATTACTGAGACGAAATGGAAACCGACACCAATCGTCACAGGTAACGTCCAAAATGAATGTTTCTTTATGGACGGACCAAAAAAAAGTAGCGTTCTCTTCTAAAAAAGAAAAATAAAATAAAAACACAAGATAGCTGACGCCGTCCACTCCCGCGTCCACGCGTCCGAGCAAGGTGCGTCCACCACGACGCACGCTGCACAAGAAGTCTTTCTTGGGCACCTAAATATTCCACCCTCGTGAGCGGCGCTTGCATCTGCACCGTCCACGCCACTGGATCTAGGGACTCCCCGACCCGCCTCAGATCGGACGATCCAGATACGTTTATCAGTAAAAGCCGCTGTGTGTCACGAGAACAAAGTATGAGGCTTTTTTTTTCCCAAATGAACGGAAAGGCCCCCGATCGTGGTAACCATTTACCAAAGAAACAATTATGAAGGCATCCACGTGAACCGGCAGGAGTTATGGAACAACAAAGATGTTATTTGCTCCCGGAATCCATAAAAAAAAGAAGAGCCGCCGGCCGCCGGGCGGCACGGCGATCTGACCTACTCCTACACTTTTGGCGTGGAAGAGGATAAATAAATAGAAAAATCAACGGCGTGATCATCTTTAAAACCACTTGCACCTCGCGCATCTAACAATTTGAACAAATAAAAGACAATAAATAAAATGAAGAAACAAAAACTCTTCATGATTCCAGATGAGCAAACAAGCAAAGTTCCTACGAAACGCAAGACTACAGATCCAAAGAGGAAAATTGATCACGGAGCTAAGATGATGGCATGCGGTTCTCGTCCCACCCAGATTTGATAGTGGGTGAAACTAGACACAAACAGTCAGAGGAAACATTCTTTAAGAAAAATGAAATACTATTTTCGAAATTTTTGATAGAGAATGCAAGTAAGATGGGTAGTAGAGAAACAGGTAGCTCTAGAAAAATCTGGAATGAGGAAGTTCGATTTAGATCTATATAATCCGACGAAAATTAAAAGAAACCGCATTTCCATCGTCGACAAATCATAGAAGACAATCGGAAGATCTAAAAAAACAAATCTCGCAATCCGAGATCGTTTTCGATCCACGCGAACGTTTCATTCATCGAAAAACAAAAAACCGTGCAAAACAATACAGAATTCTTACCGAAAAAGGAGGAGGAGGAGGGGAAAAACTCCGTACCTAAGAAAGGGAAATGCCCGATTAATCGCGGAGAGAGTGGGGAGAGAGATCAACCCCCGCTTCCGCTTCCCACTTCGCCGTCCGCTGAGGGCTTCTCCAGGCCCAGGCGGATCGGTATTTAAGCTCTCGCTCGGCCGCGTTTCGCTGAGGAGGGCCCTGCGACTGACTACATCTCCGCCGTTCGTGGCCCTCGACTCAGAACGGGAAGCAAGTGGACGGCTGATCGCACAACAGAAAAATATCTGGACTTTTGTGCCTGAATGTACCCCGGTTGAACGCCAAATGAGGTTTTATAAAACATTTTTTTATTTAATATTTGATGGCGACAACCCGGCGTTGTGGCCGAGCTGCACCGCAGAATACCAAATCACCATGTTACCCCTCTGGATATGCCTCCGGCGTAAGGTTAGGATGGTCATTTGGAGTCAGGAGGTGGTAAAAGAAAATATCTTTGCTCGTGACCCTTTGTGTCCTCTGCAGGATTTTTTTTTTTTATTATCAGGAGATTAAAATAATTCAGGCTCTGAACTGATGCTTTTCAAATATTCGGATATTCATATAATAATCTGATATTACGCTTTGTTTATAAAAGGACTTGGATCTTTCTTTGTATGTGCCGATCTAGTGTCGCAGATTGCATGCGATGCAAGTTGACACATTGCCCACAAAGTGACACATCGCCCACGGCTTAGGTTTTGTCTGGTTGTAAACAGTTGAAGATTAAAATTAATAAGATATTTGATAAATTAAGCAATGGCAATATTGTGCTACGAAACGATGAATGTTGAATTATCTAAGGATGTAGGCAAAGTAAATCTTTGGTATGCAAAATTGACAATCTCGAATCCGCACGCGACGTGAGCTACGTCAAGAAAGATATAGATACCTACTGTGGCCTTTCTCCGTTCGGGATAGTTGGTCTGGAGCCAACTAGATACTGCATCTGGATGCGGGCTGGCGAAATATCGAAAGATGGTGTGCCATCGCAAGAGAAGATGCATATAGTCAAGATCGAAGGTGAGAGCGAAGGGTTGTCGGTGAACGGTGGCACTGGTCTCCGCTCGGCGTCGGAAGAAAGAGACTTGCAAAAGAAGTCCAGCCGGAGGTGGCTTCAATGAGGATCTTCCAATGCTCAAATCAGTGAGGTGACTCAATATAGTGGAAAAAAACAGCAAAGTTTTGACACTGTGTTGGTCAACATAATGTGCGTATTTGGAGGGATCCCCGCTTACCTCTATTTATAGAGGGAGCAAAATGAATGACGAGAGGATAAATGATCATATCGATCATGTCCTGTCGTACCGCACAGCATAGTGCCGCTTGGGCATTTTTAAATACTGACGGTGGGCATACATTCTATTCGGCACAGATAAGGTGGCAGACGCCACCGCACGTGAGGTATAATAAATGACTTTGTGGACATATTTAATGAATTCGTAGCATTCCAGCACCGTACGCAGCTAGTCGGTCAAAGTATGGCATCTGAGTGACATGATCCTGATGTGGTCTGTCAGGATGGTGTAGTGGCTAGGTTTGGTACTCAACTAGTCGGTAGATGCTCGCATTATCAGAGTCGGCAAAATGAAGCCATTGAGGGGTGGTATCTCGCCATCGACTGGCATAGTCGACCGTAAGTCGAGTATGAAGTCGGTTACAAGCCAAGCACTGTTGAGTGTAAATGGCCATGGGTGGCATGTTAAACCTAATCGGCTTTATACCAATTAGGAGTATGCTGCCCTTAGTCGGCCAGATATCCACGAGAGTGGCCAGCGTCAATCTTGTCGGGCAGGATTCGTCAATCCGAGTCGAATTGAGTGGCAGTAGCTTAGTTGGTGTAGTTTCTTTAATCAGCTCGAAGATGAGAAGGCTTGGTAGTCGGCTAAGTGATGAAGATCTACACTAACACTTGCCCCCAACTTTTGAGTCTGATTGCATAGCTTTAATCGGGCGAAAGGAGTTCATCGTTGTATTGATCCGAGTCACTTTTTCGATTTATCCTCCTTCTGACTTATTTGTTTACATGCTTTCCTTCTCCGCTTGCTTACTTGTCTTTCTACAAAATGACTAAGTAGTGAAGTCAGCAAGACTAAGTAAGTAGTCGGTTAGGAAGTTGCAAACCGAGTAAAGGATAACCGAATGTATAGACTTGAGAAAACTTTCTAAGTCATGTAGTCAATTTTTGCAGACGAACTTGGTCGGATTGAAGTCGTAGTCATAGACCATTCGCCGTAGGTTGTTCCGTTAAACTGGAATATAATCATCATTTAGAGGAGCTTCTCGAAACATTGATTCATCATTTGGAGGAGGACCTCGATGACCACTAGAGGTCGGGGTCGGATTAATCCTGACCTCATGAGGTCGGATCTGGCTCCTTCCCGAGATGGAGGTATTATCCGCTTTGACACCTCAACGAGGTTTAGCCATGCGTAAATGCGAATAGTGTTGCCAGCGTGGGGCCACACAGCTTTATCCTTTGAAAAAAGATGCTTCGCTAAAGAGGAATTGTCCTCTCTGGCCGCATGCACAGGGGATTAGCTATGTGTAGAGCGAACAACATCTCGCCACTGTGGAGGCTTTAGGGTTTGTCATGGTGGCTTAGGAAACAGACGGGATGAACTGCGTGCGGCCCCATTCCTATACGAGAAATTATCCGCTTTGATAGCATGGGCCTGACCGCATGTGGGGCCATAGCTGCCAGCATGGGCGCAAGCCACATGTTTCTCGTGACTTTGTTTCACCTAGGCCTCGTATACAATCTGGTGTTGTTTCCCTTAAGCCTTAGCAGGTGCTTTTACGGTCGACGGACCCATCCGTGTTCAACCCGGTGCTGCGGCCCCTTAGGGGTGCACTCATGGTTGACGGATCCACTCTGGCTTCATCAATCGGGTGTCAACTGACTAACGCTTCGTCGAATACTAGCCGATGAGGGAATGGTAATCTTGTAGATTTTTGAGTCGTCTGCCTCCCGGAGTCTCGGAGCTTAACCATTTTGTAGGAGCCTCCCGGTGAGGTGGACTTTCTCAGATTTTCTCCTTAGATTTCTCGATCATGTCGGAGTTTTTTCTCAGATTTTCTCTTCAACTTTCGAACGAAGTCGGCCTCCGAATGAAGTCGACCTTCGGATGACCTGATGAGGTCGACCTCCGAATGAAGTTCACGTCGGCCTCCTTGTGAGGTTGGCCTTCTCATGGAGCTCATCAAGGAGAAGGAGATTGATAATCATCAGAGCCGATACATGGAGCGCATCGGGAGTCGAAATGTAGTGATCATCGGGTGGGTCGAGAACTCGTCCGACAGGAACATTGAGTCGAATGGTGGGTCGGAGATCAGGTCCGATGGCCATGCTTGGATGGCACATTATGTGGTGCGATCTCTCCGACCGATGCTGCTACTGCTAGAGATTGTGGACACCTCCATTAGATTTTTCACCGACTGCACGAAAGCAGCGAACTGCTGATGGTCTACTGTCATTGGTGTTCGTGAAGCGCTCGCTCTTCGTGAGTCATCGGAGATGCGCCACACCGCGATGAGCATTGAGCAGAGCTTGCGGAGAAGTTTTGTGCTCTCGTCTTGGCCATGGAGGTTCTTGAGAGAAAAAAAATTTTTCTGCTCGATTGCCCTCCTATCTGGCGCACCAAACTGTTGCAGCCTTTCTCCGATCGGGGTAGTCGGCCTGAAGCCAACTAGGTGCTGCACCTGGATGCAGACCGACAGGATGCGGGGAGATGGTGTGCCATCTCCAAAGAAGGTGCACACAATCAAGGTTGAAGGCGAGAGAGAGGGGTTATCGATGAATAGTAGCATTGGTCTCCGCTCGATTACAGAAGAGAGAGACCTACAAAGAAAGTCCCGCAGGAGGTGGCTCCAGCGAGAATCCTTCGATGCTCAAATCAGCGAGGTGATAATGGAAAGAGCAGCAGTATTTTGACACTGTGTTGCCAACATAGTATCGTACCTGGAGGGATCTCCGCTTACCTCTATTTATAGAGGGTGCAAAATAAATGATGAGAGGATAAGTGATCATGTCGATCATGTCCTATTGTACGGCACAACATGGTGTCGTGTGGGTATTTTAAATGCTAACGATAGACGTGCCTTCTATTCGATACGGATAAGGTGGTAAATGTCACTACACATAGGATATAATAAATGACCCTTTGGACGTATTTAATGAATTTATAACATTCCATCATGGTGCACAGCTAGTCGGTCAGAGTATGATGTCTGAGTGACATGACTCTGATGTGGCCTATCAAGATGGCATATTGGCTATATTTGGTACTCAGCTAGTCGGTAAAGGCCTACATTGTCGGAGTCGGCAAATTGAAGCCATCGAGGGGTGGTATCCCACTGTCGACTGGCATAGTCAGCCGTACGCTGAGTATGAAGTTAGTTATAGATTGAGCGCTGTTGAGTGTAAGTGGCCGTGGGTGGCATGTTAAACCTAGTCGGCTTTGTGTCGACTAGGAGTATGCTGCCCTTAGTCAGTCGGGTGTCCACGATAGTGGCCGACGTCAACCCTACCAGATGGGATTCGTCAATCCGAGTGGGATTGAATGGCAGTAGCTTAGTCGGTGTAGCTCCTTTAGTCGACTCGGAGATGAGAAGGCTTGGTAGTCAGCTAAGCGATGGAGATCTACACCAACAATACCTATGGTTATTGGTAAGTAAAAATTTCATATGCAAGTTGACAATATGTTTCATGAATCTATATGTGATACAACTAAGACCACAGATGGATCGGATTGATCTATGATCCGATCCAATTCGATCTACTTAGATCCGATCTAATACATTTTAAAGAACCGATGGGGCTAGATCTAGGTCTAAAATTGAACTCATTCTATTTTTTGAGTCGGATCTAGATTTACTGAATTCATACTCGATCCAATCAGAATCTAGTATACTGTTGGATCCGACTCAAGTTCGTTTCTTAAAACTGAAAGTGAAACCAAGCCAACCATGTACTAAAAGTAGTTCAAACTGATCTAGAAAAATTCAATTCGATTTGGTTCAATCTATCAAATTGGTCATAGAGTCGACGGTAAAAAGGAGAAAGGAGTTACTGTCAGCCTCACTATTGGCATGAATCATCAAAGAGAGTGTGAGTCAGTGAAAAGTAAGGATATCTTGTCAATGGTCGTTAGAGGTGTTGGTTGGCTGGCACTGGTGGTACTTCTTTTTTTCAGGTCGAACGTGATTCCTTATAATCTGGCATTGATCCTTACGATCGATGCTCGGGGCTTGTTGCATCACCGGCCTCCGTAACTCTGTTCCTTGCTTGTGTAGCTTGTTTCTTTACTGTTATATCTGTGATTTTGTTCTTTATTTCAATCCATTCACAAAAAAAAAATGGTCGTTAGAGGTGACTATTGATGGAGAACTATAAAGATGGAGGGATCTGTAGCAAATCATGTTGGACGGTATCCAAATGGCTATCTACACCTAGCCAACTTCCACATCCCAGACCTTACCTGATCAACAACTATCTCGATCCCATTGTTATCCCATCATTGCCATCATTGGACTCACTGCCATCCTCAGCATCAAGGCTACCTCTCGCTTCAACGATATTATCTAGATCATCCATCTCACCATCATCATCTTCGTTGCCATCACCAGCCGTAAAACCTTCCTAACTCTGCCCCTTTCGGCACCCACGGCCTCTTCTTTGCCTTCGACATCCTCTTCTTTATTTATGTCAACTTCAATGCAGTGTCCACCATGACCAAGGAGACTAAGAACCTCACATATGACATCTCGCTAGGCCTCATTGGTGCCATGACCATCACCACCATTTTCTACTACCTCCTCGACCTCACCCTCACCCTTTGTCCCATGCAACATTACTCCTGCATCGATCAATGACGCAACTGCTAGATCTGACAAGGACAAGATCAAAGGAGTGAGGTGGGGGCTTAATCATTCCCGCTTAAGGTTTTCTTCTTCCTTCTCAG
>KE505629.1:39734-56664 GCA_000441515.1 Elaeis oleifera | reverse complement strand
AGGACTGGTGATTACTTAAATTCTAGGTCGCGACAGATCACGGTAAGAATTTCAAACTATATTTATTAAGTTGTTACAAGATTTGATATATATATTAGAACTAATGTA
Source organism: Elaeis oleifera (assembly GCA_000441515.1). Classification (NCBI taxonomy): domain Eukaryota; kingdom Viridiplantae; phylum Streptophyta; class Magnoliopsida; order Arecales; family Arecaceae; genus Elaeis; species Elaeis oleifera. Next base: position 56,556 of record KE505629.1, on the reverse strand, counting down.
TTTCTGAACTGTGTAGGCAGATTATGTGGAATACGTTGTTACGTGGCACGGTGATGACCCATCCACTCAGCCCTCCTTGACCTTGAGGGATGGCTCAGGGTCATCAGAGGGATGAGCAAGAGTCAGGTCATAGGATTCGATGACAGCTTCGAACCTCTAGCGGCTCGATACTTTTCGACGTCCTCACAGGCCTCGACGTCCCAGGCTTGGAGCGATGCGCACGTGGAGGAGGTCGAGCAGAGACTTTTGAGCCAATGATCTCAGAGCTTCCTAGATGTCATCCGCAATACGATCATGGAGATTCTCCAGGATCCACAACTGCACGATCAACTAGACTCGTTGTTCCAGCCATCACATGAGGTAATTCTATTAGTAAACTCTTTTACTTGTTTAAAGTTTCATATTTAGAAACTTCACATATTTAGGCTTAAGTCAGGAAAGCAGATCTAGGAGCTAAAAATTCAATCTAACCATCCAATTAATGGGCCGAAGATATCTAAAGCTCCGTATCATTGACTAAAATATGTAGAAATAATCTGTTCGAAAATCAAAAAAGTATATCGAAAGATACACCTTCGTATCGAAACTTAAATCTAAAAAAAGATTTAAGGGATAAAATTTTAATCTAACGATCCAAATGATGGATCGAAGGTATCTATAGCTCCGTATCATCGAATAAAATATGTAAGAACAATCTGTTTAAGAATCAAAATAGTATATCAAAATATACACCTCCACATCGACATATACATTTTTGTATCGAAACTTATTAATAATTTTGGAATGGAACCTAGAGGGTAAAATTTAATCTAACTATCCAAACGATAGGCTAGAGGCGTCTATAGCTCTGTGTTATCGAATGAAATATGTAAGAATAATCTATTCAAGAATCGGAATAGTATATTAAAATATAAATCTCCGTATCAATACATATGCTTTCATATTGAAACTTAATAATAATATTTTATTTTTTTATTTCAAGATGCTGAGACATCCGACTCCCATCCACCAGCTGCTGGAAAAGAGCAGGAGGATGAGGAGGAGGAGGATGAGGAGGATCTGGACTGATTTTTTTTTATTTGATGTATTATATTTTTTAATACTGCATATAAAATTATATAATTAATATTTTAATATAATATAATTAATTTTTCATTTGTGATTGTCATATTTTTTTGGATTTTAATTATAATAGGTGTTAAAATTATAATTGATTGTGATTAATTAAAATAAATTTTAAAAATATTATTATATTTTTTAAAAAAATAAATTAACTATTACCTATGGTATTAGTGATGGCTTTAGCCGTCGTTAATAATAAAATATTATTATAAATTTTAAAAAATAAATTAACTATTATCGATGGCTAAAGCAACTGCTTTAACCATCACTAATAATTATTAGCGACGGCATAAGCGATAAAAAAACCATCGTGAATTGATTTTAAATTTTTTTTGAAAAATTTATTAAAATAAAAAATAAATAGTAACAAATTTAGCTATCGCTAATAGTCTTATTATCGATGTCTAAAAATTTCATCGCTAATAATGATAATTAACGATTAAGATTTTTTCGATCATCAATTAGCGACGGAAAGCCATCGCTAATAGTATTAGTGACGGCAAACCGATTATTAGCGATGGTAAATCGATTATTAGTGACAGCAATTAGCCATTGTTAATAGTCAAATTTCTTATTGTGATAGATGCTTTCAACAAGCTTCTAATCCTTCAGTACTATTTTCTTTACAATTATAACTATTCTATCATAACAATTGACCATCATATTAAATTTGACCTTCAAGTTCAATAACTTTGACATAACTGATAATACAGTATGTATTTCATATTCCGACCATAGTGGTTCATTAGTATCTCTCAGCATATGATAAAAATCGCTACTATCAATTTTTGAATTGTTCTCCATATCCCAATTAAACTCAGGACCAAGCACATCCATAATCATGTCTACTATTCTATCTATGTCCCTGTCTTGCTCACTTGTAATCCTTGCAACTGTCTCCTACGTCTCTCTATATAGATATCAATACTTATAGTTGGACATAAATCTACTCCTGTATAAATAGACAGTCATCGCATCCTCATCAAGCATTTTTCTATTACCACATCTTTTACAAGGATAATGAGCCCATGCTTGAAGTAAGAGTGCCGTATTCCCAAAAGAATAGTTACAAAAGTACTCTACATCCTCTCTATATTCAATAAAAATTATTCTGTCGACTACTCAACTGTCCATCCAACTATGGTCTATGGTACACTATCAAAAGATTCTACATATACAAATATAAGGTAATTGCTAAATGATTATTTATCATTTCGAATGGTTTATATAATAAAACATCAACTAATAGGTATAAAAGATCCTATCCTATTCAGAAATTGCATTAATTCTATAGGTCAATTACAATAATCAAATAATATGCAATAAAGGATGAAAAAATTTTTGACAGTATTTTTTCTTAGTTCTCCCCACATGGCTTAAGATGTGTGAAGAGAACTAAAAGAAAATGCTGTCCAAAATTTTTTTCGAACCTTCAACATATCGTTTGATTACTATAATGATCTATAGAATTAATATTATTTTTCAAACTATCTATATTGGACAATCAATTGATCAATATACATAATTCTTTCATCCATATAAAAATATATAATGTACAAAATCATAGAATATGTACATTAATCAAAAGATGGATCTATGGTTCTATGCAATGCAATATTTTTGAATGTTTAACTTAGGATGTTCGAAAGTACCAAGCAGCGTTGTAAACAGAGAGGATCGGGATGTGCGTCCCGTGCATGCATACTTGAGGCAAGCCAGACGACTAGGCTACGTGCCCTGCACACCAAGGATTGCCGTCCAAGATAGCCAGGTCGTGAATCCCATACTGATGGGCCGAGTTGGGGCAACTACGAAGGTGACCCCCAGCACCCCAGTAGGGCATCCAGATAAATCTCACTACAATGGTTCCAAAGTATCGAGCAGCAATACAAATGGGGATGGCTGGGACGTGCATCCTGCACACACAGTCTTCATCCACAGGACGACCAGACTGTGCGACCCGTGTACTAGGGACTATTGCCCAAGGCAGTCGGATCGTGCATCCCATGTCGATGGGCCAAGCCAGGGCATCCACGGAGGTAGTACTCCTGCCATCCCAATAGAGCATCCAGATAAATCCCACTTCGGGGATTCCAAAATACCAAGCAGCATTGCAAATGGGGAGGCCGAGATGCGGGTCTCATGCACAAATTAAATTCAAATATTATTAATTTAAATAAATATCATAAATTTAAATATAAATATAAAAAGTGGAAGAGGAGGGAACGGTGTTTGGTGATGGCTCCATGACCACCGCCATCGCTAATACTCAGCAAGGGAGGAGGGAATAGTGAGGGAAGATGGCGAGTGCATGGGGACGACAGATCCAATGCGTGAACTGTAGATCCGACACTGAGGATGATGGATCCGACATGGGGGATGGTGGATCCAATGTCGGGATGGCAAATTGATCTGGCCTGGGGATGATGGCATGGGGATTGGGCCGTGGAGACAAGGGCTCTGGTAGGCTTCTGATGGCACATCAAAGGAAGAACAAGGGAGGCAAGGGTATGGGGACTGCAGATCTTGTATGGGATGTTAAAAATATGTTTGAGATTCGATCCATAAAAGTCCATAGCGAGGTCCAGTATGACAAACGGAGTCCAACGAGCTCAAGATCATTCCAAACGGAGTCTAAACAAGAAACTACACATGAAAGAAGGCCAAGGCATGGTGGCACGGCCCACGGGCCGACGAAAGCTGGCGGTGGTGCAGCCAGGCCCGATAATGCGGCCCAGCATGCGGGTGCGGCCTGGACCCAGGTGGGCGCATGCGTGGGCCGACCCAGTGGACACGCAGGCGTGCGGCCTGCAGTGCGCGACAGCACGCGGTGTACCACGGTCCACCACGAACTGCATTCCATGGAGAGGCACGTGGATCGCGCGTCCATTTCTCTAGCATTTCATGCGGTCCATGGTGGACCGACGGCATTTCGAAGGGCGTTTCTCGCAATCTTTGGAGATTTTCATGGATCGGGTTATCAGATGCGCGATCCGACTACGGCTGGGGGCTTGCGGGTGCGATCCAGTAGTTCAGGAGGTTCTAGGGTGCTATCAGGAGTCTTGTTACACCTTGGACTCAGGATTGAACATGGATTTTGGGCTTTAAGAGGCCAAAGGTGAAACAGAACCAGAGGATATAGCCAAGAAGGGTCTCAGGCAGCAACAACGCACGGCAGAGAGTCATGAGCGAAGGCATTAGTGCATAGGAGGCTCGAACAGCAGTCGAGAGGAGTTCGACAGGCACCAAGTACATGCAGTGGGCAGAGCAGATCCTGCAGAGCATCGACAGGAGATCGGGGGCAGAGCAAAGCAGCTGTGGAGAGGCATGATATAGCGATTTGCTCCACAGAAAGTATCTAGGGACGTCGAAGATCCTGGTACTGGCAGACCTGTGAGAGGGATTCTTTGGAAGATTTTGAAAGAGCTTTTGTGAGGGTAGCTTCTAATTGATAGAAATTATGTACGGAGAGTTGAGAGTGGGTATTCTCTTCTTGTACTTGTATTCTCTTTCCTAGTGAAGCTTGTATATCCTGTGGAGGAAGCACTTGGGCTGTTCCATATAGGAGGTGGATCCGATGCGACGACGGCGGATTTGGCACAGGGATGATGGCAGGCGGACAAGGGCTCCGACAAGCTTTCGACGGTGCGGCAGGGGAAGAATAGGGGAGGCGGGGATGCAGGGATAGCAGATCCGACATGAGGGATGGCGGATCCGGTATGGGGATGGTGGATCTGGCGTAGGGATAGCAGCTCTAGCATGGTTCCGATAAGCGATGACGAAAAAGGGGATCGGAGGTGGGGAAGAGTGGGGATGCGGAGGAGCAACGAAAAAATCGATCAGGAAAGGAGAGGTTTTAGGGCTCTGCATTAGCAACGGCAAACTTGCATAGCTAAAGTCATCACTAATAACTAATAAAATTAAATAAATAAATATTTAAAATTTAAGATTTATAGTGATGACAAAGCCATCGCTAATAGATCTCGATCTTTTAACGACAGTTTTTTTTATCGTAATTATTTATCGATAAATATGGCTATTAGTGACGATGATTTGCTATCACTAATAGCCATCGCTAATACAACATATTCTTGTAGTAGGGTGGCTGGGTCACCAAGATAGGATGGGGGGTTGATGTAAATAAGAGAGAGAGAGGGGTGCGGGGAGTGGGGACCTGTCGGGCCACCATAGCGGTGCAGCACCACTTGGGTAGTAGGGTGGCCGGTCATCGGGTGGGGGGTGGGGGGATGTAAATGAGAGAGAGAGGGTGGGAGGGGGTTTGATGTAAATGAGAGAGAGAAAGTGATAGATTTAAATTTATTTAAATAAAAATATTATCAAAATGGATTCGGGATGGAGCACACCATTATCCGCACCTAATCTAAATCAGCTTTAGATATTTTTTTCTAAAACGCATACCCACCCCACCTCTTAATCGGATTAGGTAAAATCCACTCCATTTCAGTCGGGTTGGATCGGATACCCACTGGATCAGAAAAAATTACCATCCCTATACTTAAGATACCCAAAGTTGTCAAATGATAAGAATTATACACTTGTGATATGAGTGAAATACTACGAAATACTTTTGAGAATGCATATGTATGGTAAAGAAAGCAACAAATACACGTATAGAGCAGCGGAAATTTTTACTATAACATTAAGGTGCATATGGTTCACGACAAAATTTGAAATTGGAATCAAAATCGAAATGAATTGAAATGAATTAGGATGGAATCCAAATGGTCATATTCTCTGATGTATTTGGTTGATGATCGGAATCAAAATTAAAATCGGAATGAAATTTAAATATTAAAAAAATAAGATTAGATTTTACAAGATTGAATCATTTCCATTCCTCTCTTAAATTCGAATGAAAGTGAAATTTTTTTCAAATCAAATGGCTGAAATGAGAACCACTCGTTCCCATTAATTTCCACTTTATAGTCCAACTTATCCCTGCGAAACATGCTCTAAAAGTTCGTTGGATGGTATATGACGCCACCTTGCTTCAAATAAGATTCAAATACAGGACTTATCACGATTGCAAGGATAACGAGCACCATTTTTTTAGATCATTAATGTCTCTTCTTGCTGAAAGAGCAGAAAGATTAATTGATCAGCCTTATAAATGACTTTTGGTCCATTCTTCTGGCGGGTACAATACAATCACAGTGACATCAAGAAATCATGATTTCAAATTATCAAGTGATTTTATGCAGAAATTTTAGTACAGTATCGCAAATAGCTGGCGTTCTTTATGAGGTTAATCAAGGTTGATCATTATCTAAAAACATGCATTGCAAGTTGGAAGGACCCGAATCGTTTCCATTCAAATCGAAGTAATTGGGCTCCTTACCATCCACGTATCCCTAATCTCCGGCAAGCCACCTCAACGTCTCCGACTACGACAAGATAAACCTCTCTCGATCACTGCACCGCCCAACTAGATGGTTTATCCGCCACGTAGCCCTTTTCCCGTGCTACGTGGTTCTTGTTTTTTCCACCTGTCTGATAGCTTCTTTACCACGTCGCGGCACGACGTATCCCCCCCTCGCTTATATATAGACTGGCCATTGCAGCAGTAATCCTCACCGATTGTTCTGTCGATCAGTGATAAAAGAAACGAGGAACGGACATAAAGATGCAACCCGTGATGCAAACCGGGAAGAGCGCCATGGCGGCCACAAAGGAGAAGGTGGGCAACGTCGCCGCCTCCGCCAAGGCTGGCATGGAGAAGACCAAGGCCACAGTCGAGGAAAAGGTCAGTCACACACGTCCGCTCTTGCTCTTCGTTTTGTTCCGGTGTAGACGTGGGGTATGTGTTAGACCTTGCTTATCATCACGTTAGGTGATGATATCCTGTGGGCACCAGCTTGCCGTTTGATCTTCGGGTGGCAAGCTCTAATATTGTTGTTGCATGGATTCTCTAACATCTCATGATGTGAACCGAATCGGTCCCCACATTCTCACAGCTTCCATGGATGAGATGGACGGCCCTCAAACACCTCTTCCCAGTTTAGTGGTTCCATCCTGTCACAAGTACACCAAGGAGATTTAAATGGTTACAGTGTTCGGTTGCTATGTCATTGCAATCACTAACTAACAGTAAATGGTCGTTACTAGTTCTTTTCAGTGTTTAGAGCATAAAATCTTGTTTCTTATATATAGAAAATTTCCTGAAAGCTCCGGGGATGATATGAAAATAAGACATCATATGAGATAATCTATGAGCGGTGATTTGTGGTATGACGCTATTATTTTGCTGTCATTATGTATTGTTATTATCGATTGTGAACGTTGAACCACTCCGGCGGTCACGGGAGCAGCACGGGTTCCGCTTTCTAAGCCTGGCCCGACCGGGCTCCGGTCCGGCCGCGCTTGAGCACAGAACCGAACAAATTAAAGCTTCGGTCTTTTTAGGTGGGCTTTGTTCCCTGGCTCATCAAGAATGTGTTTGGTTTGGTTTGGTTGTTTCTCTTCATCTCGGTCTTTGTGTGCGCATGTGCGTGTTTAGGATATGATTAATGGCTGCTGTTTTTAAATAAGTCATGGATTATAAATTGTATCCGCCAATGGTTCTGTGAAGCAATCGTATTGGTGTTTTGTAATTGAAAAATAAGCATATTTGGTTCTACCGAGTATATCTTAGACTAATCTTTTTTTTTTCCCTTCAAACGAGCAAATATTGTGAACTAATGATTAAAGTAAGTTTTTTTTCATTCAAATTTTAAACTCGACTGTTGTATATCCAGACCTCGGCCTCGGCCTAACAATTCCATCACCACCGAACTAGTCACAATCGAACTACTCTAGATGTGGTAATTGCCTAATATGATCCGTTCAATTAGCAATATTTTTTTTTTATATCAATTTTATTTCTCAGTCTAATCTCATTTCACCTCGAAGGATGATCTATTTCATTTCGCCGACCTACTTCGATAAGGAAGTAGACAAATATCCGCTTTGCAGACTCCAGTGCCTCAGTCTAGACGACCTACTAGATCGGTAATAAGTGGTCTATGGCCGATCTATTTCTTCCACTAATAAATTCGTCTTTTCTTCCAATTACGAAAGTTCAGATAATATAGGATTCCTCTACGAGTAAATCTTCCATAAAAGGGAAATCTATTAGTGTGACAAATCTGAAAACTGCTAGGATTCTGAGACGGATATATCTTAAATTCTTCTTCTATAATTAATGGATGTAGGACTCTCCAAGATACGCAATTGAATCTTCATTCTCTCTTTTCATCGTTCTTCGTCTCTTAATTTGAACATGGGAGAGTCTACACTGAAGAACACCATCTCGATGCAGACTTGTTTGTAAGTGCTCGAGTGAAGATCCATCGACGGTTCCACATCGATCATATCTGTCTCGGCATCCGACCTTTAATGGGGAGATCGATAGTAACACTGATTTTTTTAATAATAGATGATATGATAATTTTTGTTAAATGATCCAAAATATATATGGTAGAACGATTCTCCTGCTTGAAAATAACAGGAAGTTGAAGCAGGGGGACGGGCACTTGGACATTGTTCGTGCTCTGCGTGGATCTCAAAGAAGTATGGATCTCTTCATTCTCCATGAACACAGGTTTCGAGGCGTTCATGGCACGATCCAACGGTGGATTTGTGGGGGGAATCCTCCTCTCGTGAAATAGAATGAAAAGTTGCGTGGATGGGATACAATCACAATTCATTGCACCACGTTATGGTTTTCATGCCGCATCACCATCTTAGTAGGACGACTTTATCATCAATTCATAGCCATTGCTACAAAATGAGTTTTCAACTATATGCTTTCAACTTTAATGTTGCAATTTATACTTGCTAATTGCCAAGATGTTTCCAACTTAACAGTTGAATAGGAGATTTTTCGGTTAGGTACGAGTTATCACCACTAAATTCTCAAGAGATATGGCACTCAAACGTTGGTGGCTAAGTATGGTAGGGTTGGTGGTGCTAGTTAGGCGCTGCCAATGCTCATTTAATCGTTGATTTCCATATTTATCGGAGACCTCAGCCGTGTTCAATAAGAGGTGATCCAAATATTTTCCTAATCAAAATTTAAAGGAGTTGGGATGGTGATGTGCAACCAAACTCTTTAAAAGACAACTCCAGACTAAGTCAAAGTAATTGAAAATATTTGAATTACCAACACATGCTCGGAATCAACAGTTGAATGGTTGGATACCATCACATTTTATTGGGTTTTACACGATAGCTTTCATATTGTATCACGCTATCTCCATCTTATGGAGGACGTTCTTATCATCATTTCTTAGTCATAGTCATAAAAGGAGTTTTCAACTATATGCTTTCAATTCTGGCATATTTGCAGCCGCTGATCAATTGCTGTGTTTTCAACTCAATAATTATTGATCATATAATTTAATTATTTAATTTATATTTATATTTATATCTATATTTTTTATATTTAATTTATATTTATATTTATTTAAATAAAAAATAATATAAATTTTTATATTCAATTAAAATTTATATTTACATTTGAATTCATCAAATAAAATAAATAAAGATATAAAAATTTTAGTATCCAATCTGCATTGTTTTAATTTCAGTCCTAGTTGGGTTGGTGGTGCCGGTTTGGTCACGTCAACGTTCGGCCATCATTGACTTCCGTATTTACCAACTATTAAGCAGTTATTAATAGCACGTGATCTATAACTATTTCCTAACAAATATGGAAAGGAGCTGGGACGGTGGTGTGTGCCCAAGGATGTGTTTGATTAGTCATTAAAAAATATTTTTTATTTTAATTTTTAAAATAAAATTAAAAATAATGTTTGATAACATCGTAAAAAATCAAATCAAATAATTATTTATACGTAAATAAATTTTTTATTTTTAAATTTATTTTTTATTTTTTTTGCTTCCTCATATCTAAGACGTCAAACCAATAAGTAAAGAGCCTGAATCTTTCTCCCTCATCGAGCTCTTCACCTCTCCATCCCTTTTTTCTTCTTTTTGAATCTTTCTCCCTCATCAAGCTCTTCATCTGCCATCTCCAAATATTGCTTTTTGCTTTATAATACCCTAGTTACCGAACATACTTTTACTTTTTATTTTACTTAATAGCAAAAATCAAAAAAATAAAAATATTTTTAAAATTAAAAATCAAAAATCAAAAAGTATAACCAAATGCAACCTAACCGTTAAAAAGATCATTCCGATTTATACATAGGGCTATCAAAATAGGTTTGGCCCATAGGGCTGATCCGACCCAATTCTGTAAATGGGGTGGGTTGTACTGCCATATGAATAGTCCAAATAACAATCGGGTCTACTTGGCCTGCCCCACATCAGTCCAAGGGCTAATATGGGTTGGGCCGGACTAACCCGGATGGGCCATAAAATTTTAAAAAATCTTTAAAAAATCCTATTCATTTTTAATCCATGACTCCTGAGCCCTGCTGCGCCACATCGACGACCGCTGTCGCAAACCAGCAGGATGACCGCATCCACCGGTTCCTCTCCCTTTCGCCTCCCAGCTCTACAGATCCCCCCTCCTCCTCCTCCTCATCGTCGATGCTGCCACCTCCAGCCTCCGAGTGCGATCACAAATCAAGATACGTCGGTCCCCTCCTCCCTTCTGCCGACGGATGCCTCTCCATCCAACCTCCGGACGATCCCTCTCCTCCTTCGGGCCCCTCCTCTCTTCCATCGACAATGCCCCTCCATCCAATCTTCGGGTGAACCCCCTCCTCCTCCTCCTCGTCGGGCTGCTACCTCCGAGTCAAATCTGGCCACAGCTACTCCTCGAATTCTCTCGATCTCTCCACTCTCCAAGTCAAATCTGCGTCGCCTCCTCTCAGGCTCTCTCGGTCTCTATCCACTCTCCAAGCTCGATCGCTCGGGCGCTGCCACCTCCGAGTCAATTCGGCTACGGCTCCTCCTCGAGCTCCCTCGATCTCTTCACTCTCTGAGTCAGATTCGCGCCGCCTCCAACCTCCCCTCAGGCTCTCTCGATCTCTCTCCACTCTCCAAGCTCAATCACTTGAGGCTCTCCTCCTCTCGGGCTCTCTGCCTCTCTTTTTTCACTCTTCACTCTTTAATCATTTAAGGTTCAAGGCCCATGGGCTGGTCCGGTCCGGCCCATGGCCCTTAAAGGGCTAGGTTGGCCGGCTATATTGTATCTCATTTTTGGTTGGACCTAGTCCGGCCCGGTCCAACAAATTTTAGATCCTTGTGGGCTAGGTCGGGCCAGACCGAGTCAGCCCATTTGACGGTACTAATTATATAATTATAATTTATAAAGTAGTTTTCGTACTTTAGCACCATCTTAAAGGGGCTCTACATAAATAAAAAAAAAACGTTTTAATTGGGATGACCTAACCATGATTCTTAGGCACTACTATAAAATGAGTTTTTGGCTTCATGCTTCACATTCTATCGCACTTGTAGTTGCTGAATTGCCAAACTCATCTTCAGCTCATAGATGGTTGAATGAATCTGAGACTGTACTTGCTGCTCTATTAATAATTAAAAGAATTAGTTATCAGTCACCCACTGATGATCACCGTTCAATTCTCAGCCAAACACGGTGGGTTCGATGGTAACAGTTGGACCCCTCTAGTGCTCGGCTAATCAGTGATCTCACATGTACCAGCGGACTCAACAGTGATTGATAGCAAGTTATTGATAATTTTTAAGATCAAAATCCAAGGGAACCGGAATGGCAATGTATGGACCCACCTACAAATTCCGGCATTAGAGGCCGCTAGCAAGCAAGCAGCAGTGCTGTTGAAAATCTCTGGATTATTAGCACATGCTTTGAATCAACTAGTCACAGCGTGCAAGCATTTCGACAAAGGTCTCTGGATTATTATGGCCAGTTTTCCCAACTATTGCATCATCGAACAGACATCATCCAGCTGTTAAGCAGCAATTCTACTTATTCCTCATTGTGGCACAATCATTGCACGAAGAAACAGTTCCTGTGGTGCTCATGCAGTGCACGCAGCCTATGGTGCATCACGCCCGATGGATGGCTAACAACAACGCACGTTACGTGTATACATGGCCCTTGTCCGTATATACGTTGTTTGCTGCCGTCCATTGGTCGTTGTAGCACAATCATTGCATGAAGAACTGCTTCCTCTGTGGTACACGCAATGTACTGCAGCCTACGGTGCCTTGCAAACAATAGATGGCCAGCACGTACAATGCATGCGCGGGTATGGACGGCCTATGTCTGTATGTGCATTGTTTGCTAGCCGTATGATGGACGGCCATCACGATCCACCGCACATTGCCGTGCACCATAGTGGATGCTCTTGCATGGAAAGGTCCGAAAGGCCTTTTATCAGACAAATCACATATATGGTTGTTGCTGTTGGGAGCTGATCTAATTAAGCCGTGGAACTGGTTGGTACGTTTGAAAGTTTGACAAGGTACTGCACAGGCCAAGGGATCAAGTTGGTCGAAGATCTCGTTCCACCTCCTTGAACGATGGATGATGGTTGACAGGACTCGAATATGATCACGGCTGGGTCAATCAAATCCGATCGACCATAGATATATTGAAGGAGATCACAACAAGAACTTTAGTCCAACACCAAGCCTGGTCCTAAAACACCATGGACTGGGAAACTCACCCACCGAAGAGTGTCCGATGCAGGCTCTTCAATGTCTTAGATGACGTTTGATGATCCAAATGAGATCATCATATTGATTTGAGATCATCGATAATCTAAATCTCTAGTGATCTAATATCTTGGTATAGGCCATGATCAATGATTAAAGGTCTCTGATATCCATGAATAATTATTAGTATTTATTGAAATACAAAATTACTAACCATATAATATTATTGCTATATATTATCTGACCTCATCATCATCTGGATACATGACAGCAGATTATTATCTGAGTTAATAGTTCTCTTATGATTATATTGGCTTGTGACCGATATGCCTCTTCAGTACTATCTATTGGTCGGCTTAATCCAAAACTACTGGTAGGCAGAATATTCATCTCGATTTTTCTCCAATCTGCATCACCTTACTTCGGTACTCGACCGACATGATTATTAATACTAAAAGCATGATGCCCAGTTTAAATAGTTACCAATATCAGCTATTCCATATCGGTTTATTATCGACATGTCACTAAAGATACAGATAGTTATCCGACAGCTATCATCCAGCTCGACAATAATTGTCTTCTAGCTATATTCCAATTCATCGCCACATGGGCAACCGTCCCACGATCTCTATACAACTGACCATTATGTTATAACAACCTAATGACCTAACAGATCCCTAACAGTCTAACAAATCTCTAACGGCCTAACAGATTCCTAACGACCTAATAGACCTCCAACAGTCTAACAGATCTCTAACGGCCTAATAGATTTTCTTTAAGGACTAAGTGAGCTCTCTCTATATAAGGGAGACATGGTACTCTTCGATAGATAGGTCAGAATTCACAGAGATAAAATTCTACTAAATTTTCACTGAAAGAAATCAAAGTTCTCTCCACTTTTTTTCACATTCAAACTCTTATTTCTTGCTTTCTACTTCTCTATTTCACTACTTGTTCTCAAAGCCCCGGTTGACTTAAGCATCAGAAGATCCTAAATCGGAGGATACCCCTATGATTTCAGAACTTTTTTACAGGTTCATTCATGGTCTACACTGACTCGACCCTCAACAGATCTCTAGCTCGGCTCAATACCGACCTCATCCAGTTTCCTTCGAAGCCATATAGCAATAGATTGGTACTAGAGAAAGAGCATTTTAAAATTTTAGTAAAAATAATGAATAAGAAAGTACCAAATCACCCTCTATCTGCCTTATCTTCTCCTAGAAATGCTCAAGAAGTCATTCAACCGTCAATTACTGTTGATCCACAATAGTTTAGTCTCTTGCAGTGGTTCAGGCCCTTACTGCAGTAGTACAACAGCTCCAGTGTACCACTGAGCAGCAATAAGAAGCAACCACCCAAGTAGTTCAATCACATTATTCCCAGCAATCGGCTACTTAAGATCCTTCTCATAATCATGCTCTAAATCTCATGGATCAGTCTTGAGGGCAGAATCATCTGTTCCAAATAGGAGGATGAGTATAGAAGAAAGTCTTGGGCAAAAGATCTAAGATCTTGAAAAGTTTGAAAGCTTATAGGGTAAAAGAGATTTCAACCTACAATCTTCTTGTTCTCCGCAGATTCTTGATGAATCAATTCCTCTTCAGTTCAAGATACCTGCTGTAGAGTCATACGACAGCTCACTGATCTTTTAGATCGCTTGGAAGATTTTAAAGCCATTATAAGGCTGCAAGGGGCGTCTAATGCCCTAGTTTGTATCACCTTCCCAATCACTCTAAAAAAATCTATAAGAATCTGGTTCTCTAGCCTTCAGCTAAAATCTATTTCTTTCTTTGAATAGTTAGTCAAATTATTCGTCATCTATTTTGGCAACAATAGAGTTCACCTGAAAAATATTAACAATTTTTTACTGTAAAGCAGCAAGAAGGTGAATCTCTGCGGGAATACAGCATGCTTCAACGCCGCACACTGAAAGTCAAAAACTTCAATAAGTCCATTGCGATAACAGCTTTGAAGCAAGGACTCAGGAGCAACTGTCTAATCTTCTCTCTTAATAAAACTACATGGATAACTATGAGCAAATGTTCATCTGGATACGGAAGTATGCTCAGGCTGAAGAAGAAGAAAGCATACTCCGTCAGGCAAAGAAAGAAGAAAGTAAAAAAAGCAACCTCAAGAATAAGACTGCAGAAATCAATAAAATAATTCTAATCGATCTCGAAAAAATTCGAGATCCGAAAGTCCACCTCGATGATTTGATTCCTACACTTTCTTATCTGCCCCTCGAGCTCAGATACTTATGGAGATCGAAGATTAAGGATATCTTCACCGATCTAACCCTATGAGAGCCCCACCAGCAAAAAGAGATAAAAAAAGTACTATCGTTACTATTGAGATCAGTGCTGACAACTGAAAGATGAAATTGAGGCACTAATACACTGAGATCAACTCAGCAAGTATGTCCAAGATCGGGTCAATCAATCTACCGACGAGCAATAGAAGCTAGACAGTGATAGTGATCTCAATAGGCCCACCACTGGAGTTATCAACATGATCTCGAGTCTTGATGAAACTGAGAAGGCAGCCGAAGTAATTAAGAGCTCTCAAAAACGTCAGCGCATAGATAATACTATTTTTTTTCTAATGATGATGTCAAAGGAGTTCAAACTCCTCATAATGAAGCTGTTGTCATTTCTATGACAATAGCAGAATATGATGTAAAACAATATTAATTGATAATAGAAGCTCCACTGACATATTATTTATAATTCATTTCAAAAGATAAATTTGGCAGGTTAGCTAAGGTAGGTCAGTATTCTCTTGATTGGTTTTTTGAAAATTCAGTAGCTATGGAAGAAAAAATCACTTTGCCAGTCACTGTGAGTGTGAAACCTTATCAGTCAACTGTAAAACTTACTTTTCAGGTTGTTAAAGTGCTATCGATTTACAATGCAATTCTTAGCCAATCTAGACTCGATGCCCTTAAAGTTGTGGTCTCTACTTATCACCTGTTAGTCCAGTTTCCAACTAAGTATGGAGTCGCAGAAATACGAGGAGACCAGATGCTGCTAAACAGGATTTCCTGATAGCTACAAAGATGAAGGGACTTGTGGAAGCTTTACCAATTGAAATATCCGATCAGAAAAATAAAGCTGATGTCAGAAAAATTAAGGAGAACCAACCAAGAAGCTTGTTACTGTTCCTTTGGATAATGATCCAGAAAAATAGTTTAGATCGGGTCTGTACTGGATCCTGACTTAAGGGAGAAACTGATATCTTTTTTTCGGACAAATGTTGATGTCTTCATTTGGTCAGCCTCTGACATATCTGAGATCTCAACTGACGTTATTATATATAAGCTCAATGTTGATCCAAAATATAAACCTATATAGCAAAAGAAAGAAGCCTTGCTCCAAAAAGACAGAAAGCAATAAATGAGGAAGTCGATAAATTATTGAAATCTAAATTTATTATAGAAGTATGGTACCCGAAGTGGATCACGAATGTTGTCATGGCTGAGAAAGTCAATGAAAAATAGAGGATCTGTATTGACTACACCGACCTTAATAAAGCTTTTTCAAAAGATAGTTTTTCTCTTCTAAGGATTGATCAGCTTGTTGATGCAACTTCAGGACATAAAGTACTAAGTTTCATGGATACTTTTTCAGATTATAATCAAATCAGAACAGTACCTGAGGATGAAGAAATACAATCTTTGTCACTGAAAGAGGTTTCTACTATTATTAAATTATACTTTTGGTCTTAAAAATGCTAGTACCACGTACCAATGCCTGATGAATAAGATCTTCAAGCAACAAATTGATCGTAATATGGATGTCTATATTGATGATATGTTGGTAAAAAGTATTAAATTAGATTGGCACATTATCGATCCAAAGAAAGCTTTTGGTGAACTTCACAAATATCAAATGAAGCTCAATCTCAATAAGTGTGCCTTCGAGGTGACATCGAAAAATTTTTTAGATTTTTTTGTAACTTAAAGAGGAATCGAAGCTAATCCTATATGTTGGGTATAAAATACCCCCAGCCGAAGTTCGTGGGAGGCCGATTCTCCCAGGACTCTTCTGACTTCCGACCTTGTGCGACGTCTTTCTGGACTCCTCCA
>KE505629.1:0-12910 GCA_000441515.1 Elaeis oleifera | reverse complement strand
AAAAATTAATAATTTATTAATAAAATAATAAATTTTAATGCATATGAACTGTTCAGTTTGGGATCTAGTTTGGATCGATTTGGATCCAATCTGGGTTGGGATCCAAATCGAGATCTGGATCGGATCGAATTGGATCCAAATCGAGATCCGGATCGGGATCCGATCCGGATCGACTCAGATCTAGTCCGAATCTGCTTGGATCCGGTCCGGATCGGATTCGAGTTGGGATCTAATCCAGGATCCGATCCAGATCAACTCGGATTCGGTTCAAGATCTGGGTCAGATCTGGATCGAGATCCAGTTCGGGATCCGGTCCAGATCCGGATCACAATCCATATCAGATTGAGGTCGGGATCCAGATCGGGAGGATACGAATATTGATGAGTAAATCTATATTATTTATTGAATCTTCTCTTGCAATAATGATATGCAATACAATTCTATTCATTAGTATTTATGTATATTTTGCTATTATTATTTATTATTATATTCATTATATGTTGAGTTAGTTATATGCATAATTTAAGTATTACAGGTATGGTGCCAGAAGCGAGATGACCACGTCCAAGTTTCCAGCCTCCCCCTGAGGATGAGCCTTCCCCTATTTCCACTGTCGAACCATCGGAGCCACTAGAGGGTGCTGTAGAGGTAGATCTGAGTGATATTTTAACATTTTTTATCTAATAAAATTTGATTTTAATTGTATCTGTTAGGTTTATAGATACCTATCATACTAATAATTTATTCATTGTTGTTTCAGGTCATTCGGTGCAGGTGATAAAGCGAGGGTGAGGTCCATCAAAGAACCTCGCCTTGGAGCATTGGAGATGCGAGCACAAGAGACAACATCTCCATATTGAGATTTCGTCCAACTTCACCATGCCCATTAGGGGATGGTGCAAGCCATTGTGGACTGAGCTGGGCATTATATGCCGCAGCTATGCTCCTGTGACACTCTTCGATTGACGTCATGTTACATCGGCTCAGAAGGAGATCTTCTATAGCCACTTACAGATAAATAATATTTAGTAAATATCTAATTAGCACTATATTCTTATAATATTTGTTATTGGTAGGCTCTATTTGATATTGTTGATTTTGAGCACGATTACGTGCGGTGAGTTGTGGATGATCATCTATGCTCATATTTCAATTATTACCACCATCGCATTCATCGCCATTAGTACACTGTAGTATAGGATCGAAGGATGGAGGCAGTGCGGCAGCGGCCATATGATAGCATCAGTATTGAGGATTGGGCTATCATATGCCACAAGTATGAGAACCCGACATATTAGGTTAAGCATCCAATTTTTTTTAGAATAATAATTGAATCATTTATTCCTAAATTTAATTAGTTACTCATTAATTTGACAGTTAATTGTACAGGATTGATATGCCCAAAATGCCACCAATCGGATGAGACAGATCGTCTCGCATTATGGAGATTCAAGGGCATTTACTCGCCATATAGAGCAGATAGTAAGTAATTTCTATTTAGCATATTTTAACTCTTTAATTTTTAAAATATTTTAATAATTATTTTAAATTACAGAGAGATATAGAGAGTGGTGAGCTTCCTGGTAGGATCAAGATCTACCGACGGATCCACCAGCGATAGTTAGAAGAGTGGACAGCGGGGAGCCAAGAGCTCTATGTAAATTTTTCAATTATTTTTTATTAGCATTTTGATTTTTAGTACAAACTTAGAATAACTATAATTTAATTTCATGATCGTATGATAGAGATGAGATGCCAGCCTATCCTTGAGGGCTTGACTATACCCACAGCTGAGAAGATCTGTGATCAGATATTTGATACGAGATCCTGTTATGTTAGAAGGCTAGGGTATGAGATCAAAGATCCCCCATCCTCACGCTCGTCTAAGGTTGACATCCATACTACCTGTAATATCCAACTGGTGGAGATACAGAGATAAGCTACTAATGATCAACAGCGAGCTAATGAGTTGGCTGCATGCGTTGATTCCTACCCATCATTTCAGACGTAGATGATGGAGCGGACAGTGCAGACGGAGCTGATGAGACAGCAGCAGGTCGGTCCGTCATGCTCATCTATTCTCCTTCTCCAGATGCTGATGCTTGATGGCCAGCGACTTATTCTATATTTTTATTATATTCTAAATCTCTTATAATTATTAAATTATTTTTTATAATTATATTTAATATAATAAAATGATCAAATTTATTTATTAATTTATTATATAAATTTTATTTTAATTTTATAGATTATAAATATAAAATATTAAAAATATAAATTAAAAATATATACTTATAAATTATTTTTAAAAAATATTATATTTTAATTGATGATGAAATTATTTGCGATGAAATATCCATCACAAATAGCATCATTTGCAACGTATGATTTTCATTGTAAATAATTTATTTTTAAATATAAAAATATTAAGTTATTTACAATAAAAAATTTTATCATAAATAATTTTTTTTATGATAAAAATATTTATGATGTAAATTTTTTATCATAAAAAATTAATTTTTTTATTTTTAATATATTAAATTTATTTATTAAATTATTTATGATGGAATGTTCCATCGTAAATAATTTTACTTATGACGAAAATCATCTATTTATGATGAAAATTTTTTCATTATAAATAATTTTAAAATAAAATATTTTATAGTAAAAATTTTACATCACAAAAAATATATTATTAGCGATAAAAATTTATTTTCATCGTAAATATTATTTGCAACCCATTTTAATGATGAAATTTGTGTCATAATAAGTATTTGCAATAAAATTTAGTATTTGCGATGCTTTTTTTGGCATCGAAAATACTCTTTTCTGTTGTAGTGGACGTTGGCTCTCCAATGGCTATTTATTCTTGTCTTTTATTGTATCCATCTTCTCTTGGAGTTGTTTCTTCAGCCTCTCTATGGTTCCTTCTTTTTGGCAGCCTTCTTCTCTGCTATCTTCTTAGCCTCCTTGGCCGCTTTCTTGGCCTCTTTCTCGGCCTTAAGCCCCTCCTCTAAAGACTTTTATTCTCATAAATCATGCCATGTGCTCGTGTAATGGCCTAAACTATATAGTGGACTGCAAAAAGAATAAAAATGAAAGATGGTTAGATCGGCAAAATATGATGTAAAAAAATGACAAAGAAGAAAAGAAAGAAAGGAGAAGGAAGAAACATGCATCCATGATGCTGTTGAACTCAAAGTTCACCAGCTGATCCAGAGAAAAATCTCTCCTCCAGGAGTTGAGATCTCTCCAAGTCATCATCTTGGCGAAGAGGTCTCGATCCAACCTTGAGGTCTCTAGAAGTGACACCTTTGCCTGGTCAATCCTCTCCGATGAAGTGGATGGTGGATCCTCTGAGGCCTGAAACCTCAAGCGCTGATTGGCAGCCCGAGCTGCTTTGGCCAATGTCGGAGGAGGTGCTGGGGAGGACCCCTTCTACTGTGCTAACTCTCAAGGAGGTGGCAGTCAAGCCACCTTGATAGATTGATGATCTGGCCTTGAGATGACAATAGAGATCGGCATGGCATCACTGTCAATGACTATAACCCAAATGATGATCGGGAGTAGCTGACCTTGGAAAGCAGCCTCCTTGTCCTTTTGGGTGTAGGGGCAAGAGCAAGCTGATTGGCTTGAATTTGTTTCCTTTCTTGATCTCTACTATCCTCTGTAGATTGAATTTCATTGTTTCTATTATATAAAAGCAAAAGTTATCAGTGGTTGGAGATATTAATGAAAAGGGAAAAGCTATTGTAAAATTTGACATTGGACCTACCTTGAGGAGAGATCTGACTAATGCTGGCTTCAAGTAGAGATCGATCTATCACCAGTAAGCTCATCTTAGGTACTTTCATATCCAGAAGCTCTGTAAAAACCTCCACATCCCCAGGTAGAACTTCATTGTACGAGTTCCATTCGGTTTCGGGATTACACCATTTGTAGCTGAAACCCCATGGAACATCGGAAGAAACAAAAAGAAGTGATTTTTCAGTTGTGTATGGAAGAAGGAAGGGCAGGACTGAATTTATATTTTGATCGAGATGAAAAGTACCATCAGCCTTTTTCATATGGATATTTTTCAGGACAAAAAGTATCCTAAAGAAAGAAATTCTAAGTTTTATAGCAGAAAATTTATTGCAAATGATAAAAACTACGATTGCCTTAATGGCATAGGGGTGACTTGAGCTAAATGAATCCTATAGAAGTCAAAAATATTGCTAAAGAAAGGATGTAAAAGAAATCGAAGATCAGATCAAAGTGCCTCATCATAAAATACGATACAACCATCTGGAGGTTTAGTTACCATACCATCCCGACCTGATTCTATCAGTTGAAATTCTTTAGGAATCGAGTATTTCTCCCTAAATTTTGAAGATCGAGATCAGTCAGAACGGACCGCTCGAAAGTCAGTCTAAAATGTCCATGAGTCCCCTTACAAGAGACTCAAAGTCATCTCGGCCTGAGGTGCTGACCTCAGCTGCTATCCGAGGTGGATATTCCGATTGAGTTGATCGAGATATCCGACTGCTCTGACACATCTCGTTACTACTATTGGAAGATATTTGACAGGAAAGGATTTGAAAAAAATAGGAGCAGAGAGGGAAACTATCTAAAAAAGAAATGGAAGGCTTCTGAAACCCTAAAATTCCAGATCCTATGGAATGGGAATGGAGATGAATACCTAGTGAAAGGAAAGGACTTGAGAAAGCTTTTGAAGGGCTTTCTACTTCTCCCTCTCTTCTCTAACTCCGACAACTTTAAGAGATTCTCTTCTTCGGCACCAACAAGGCTTTGAAAATATTTTGGTAGATTTTCGGCAAAGGAGAAACAGTAAAGTGGTTTTCAGCCGCATGGCAGGCCTTTTTATAAAGTTGTTCAACGGCCTGGATTAATTTGGCACATCATCAGATCAGTGACCACTGTCAACTATCCAACAATTATGCAGAAAGCTGTTTCGATGCACCTCTTCTTGATTCAACCATGTAAGCAAGATCCACATAATGGCTAGGTTCCCCAATCACATTTTGACACTTGGCACCCACATCTCAGAGGACAGCCGCTCGAGCAATTATGGTGGGTTATTTTTGAAAGACAGCGTGTCACTTCGGATGATTAAAAATTAATATTTTCAACCATCGACAGAATAAAGCATTTATTGTTACAATACAAGTTGGATGAGGTCTTTGAAAAGACTTTCCACACCAATGTGAAGTATTTTACTTCGGTCTGAAAAGTGAGGGGCATATATTAGTGTATATTATCCAATCTCATCATCATCTGAACACACGACAGTAAATTATTATTTGAGTTAATAGTTCTCTCATGGTTACATCGGCTTGTGATCGATTTACCTCTTCAGTACCATCTGTTGGTTGGCTTAAATCAAAACTGTTGGTTGGCAGAATGCTCATCTCGATTTTTGTCCGATCTGCATCACCTTGCTTCAGTACTCGATCAACATGATTATTAACACTAAAGGATGATGCCCAGTTCAGATAGTTATCGATATTAACTATTCCACATCGATTTATTATCGATATGTCACTAGAGATACAGGCGATTATTTTGCAGCTATCATCCAGCTTGGCAATAACTGTCTTCTAGCTATATTTCAGTTCATCGTCATGTGGGCAACCACTCCACGATCTTTATATAGTTAGCCATTCTGTTATAACAATCTAACAGCCTAATAAATCTCTAACAGTCTAACAGACCTCTAACGGCCTAACTAATTCCTAACGACCTAATAGAATATTCCTAACGGCCTAACAGATCTCTAACGGCCTAACAAACTTTCTTAAGGCCTAAGCGAGCTCTCTCTGTATAAGGGGGAGTAGGGGACAGGATACTTTTGAGGGATAGGTTAGAACTCACAGAGATAAAACTCTGTTAAATTTTCACTGAAAAGAATTAGAGTTCTCTCCACTTCTTTCCATCTTCAAATTTCTACTTCTTACTTTCTGCTTCTCCATTTTCACTACCTGTTCTCAAGACTCTAACTGACTTAAACATCAGAAGATCCTAAATCGAAGGATATCCCCATGATTTCAGAACTCTTTTTACAGGTTCATTCATGGTCTACACTGACTCGACTCTCAGTAGATCTCTAGTTCGGCTCAATACCGACCTCACCCACTTCTTTCCAGAGCCTTACAGCAACAATACGAAAACTATCCCTTACATATTCCATAAAATATATTTATTAATAATATAAAATATTTATATATTAATTATTAATATATTCATAAACATATTCATTAGTCCTATAAATTGTTAATCCTACAAAGATATATTAATTGTTAGTATAGAATTAATATTTTATTTATACTTATAGTATATTATTTCTAATACTAATATTATTTAATTAAAAAATAAGATAAATAGAAGTACTATATTAAATAATTTCATCATATAGATATAAAGTACAATAATATATTTCTAGTATAATTTAAAATTATCATTGGATTATAATTTGATAATGATATGATTAATAATATATTACAATATAATATATATATCATCAATATATATAATATATAATATCAATATAATATCATATCATCTGTAATATTGATATAATATATTAATCATATATTGATATACTAATTTTTTTTGCTGGATTGGGAGGTATTTTGTCATCAAATTTCAGTCTAAGATTACTGCCCCAACATAATTTGCATTCTCGACCTTAAGAATAGATATTCCATCACTGGATTGGATGGTGATATGAAAAATAAAATAATTTGAAATCACTATCATATAGGATTACTATGGTATAATCAAATATATTGATCTCCATTTATATTATCCTTGATCCAAGGATGATCAATCTATACCCAATGCCACTTCAAAGAAACTAAGTGGTAGAAAGATGGGAACTCGAGAGCGTAGAAAGCTTAGGACTGAGAACTTAGGCTTAGCTTTAGAACTTCAAACTTACTTGGAGATAGTTCCATTTGAAAAATTAATATAGGCAAGGGTCGGTACCCAACAACATGAAATCTTAGAATATGTGAATCAATCATTTTGGATAAATATTCATACATTCGGAAGATATCATATAGATAATTCTCCCATGCACCAACTCTCCCATATCTCGCAGTTATGGAAATCTTTTACCATCACGAGCCGGTTATAGTTAAAACGCCTCTAAACTAGCTACATGGCAAGAGCTAGTAAGTCGAGGTAAAGATTTTGTGGCTCGTTGCAGATTCTGATTGATCGGTTCTATCAACCCGACTGTGATTGGTCCTAAAATATGTCACATAAAATTATTTAAGCATTTTTACCGACCAAAGAGTATAACACCTTGGGCAATAATCTGAGCAAGTTGGGGGCAAAGCTGGCATCATTGTTGAAGATCTCAAAGTGCTCGTCATGGGCAGCAGCCTAGATGGTGACTGGATGACGTGCGAATTCATTGATATTACCATGTGACCATGTAGGTAAGTACACTGAATCCAAGTTGTCAAAATCTTTAGACTAAGAGACAGAATCTACAACTTTGTGATCATGTAAGCAATTACATTGAATCCACGTGGTCACAATCAAGAATCTTACCCATTCTTTAATTACTACAAACTCATATGATTGCCTACACGGTACTCTAAGTCATTTCCTAGCCAATAGGCAAAAGTAGTTCCTCCCTCGTCGTGGACTCATTTGGATCGCGAGAAATTTTTTTTTAAATATTATTTTTAAAAATTATTTTAAAATATGATATTTGAAAAATAATATTAGCATACCTAATTGTTTAAAAAAATAATTTATTTAAGAATAATTTATACTTGATTGAGCATCTATTTTTAAAAAATTATATAAAAATATCTATTATATTTTAGTAGATATAAAATCATATCTTTTTATTCTCAAATAATATATAAATATTAATATAATATTATACTATAAGAAAATTGATTATTAGTGGCGGTTAGAAAAAAGCTCAATGCTAAAGTTGTATATTAGCGACGGCACTTATGCCGTTGCTAATAACAAGTATTAGCAATTGCAATTAGTGACGGCTTTCCGTCGCTTATAATATTTTTCAAAATTTAAAATAAAAAATTTAAAAAAAATTTATCGACCGCTAATATTCTTTAGCGACAGCTTTACCATCGCAACAGACGTCGCTAATGATTATATTTTTTTTAAAAAAATTATTTTAGTAATTATATTTATTAAAATCTATTATAATTTAATTAGCAAGTAATTATATTTACTAAAATCTATTATAATTAAATTAGCAAGCAACATATATTTACAGACATTATAACAACTAACAATTAACTATCACCATTATAAATAAAAATTAATATTATATATTACATCAAAATTAAATTATACAAATTAACACTGCTCAAATATCAAATATATTGTATTAAAACTAAAAGAAATCAATTGAGATCCTCCTCCTGTACATCCTCTGTAGTAGTAAGTGAACGAGAACCAAATGTCCTAGTATCTTGTAATGAAGAAAATAAAATATTATTAATAACTTTAGAATTAAATTAATTGAAACCATAAAACTATTGTAATTGATGCGCCTTAAGCCTAAATTTTACAAAAGGATATATTTTGATATACTATTCTGATTCTCGAATAGATTATTCCTATATATTCTATTCGATGATACGAAGCTATAGACATCCCTAATTAGTATTCCATCAGATGGTTAAGTTGAATTTTGACTTTCTGGATACTCCCTCCCTCCCGCTTGAAGCCTCAACCAGCACGGACAGATATATTTTGATATACTCCTCTAATTTTCGAATGAATTATTCGTACATATTTATTCGATGATACGAAGCTATAAACACCTCCGGCCCATCCATCGGATGGTTAGATTGAATTTTGACACCTTAGGTATCCCTTCCTCCTGTCTGAAGTCTATACCGATACGGAGGACTATATTTCGATATACTCCTTCAATTCTAGAACGGATTATTTCTATACCTTCTATTCGATGATACAAACGTATCTACACCATCCCATCCATCGGATAGATAGATTGACTTTTGACCTCTAGATTCCCTTCATCCGACTCAAGCCTAACTATATGAAGCTTCTAAATATAAATATTTAAATAAGTAAATAAATTTATTAATACTGTCTAACTTATCTACTATGATGACTGTGACAACGAGCTCAGTTGATCGTATAGATATGGATCTCGAAGAATCTTAACAATTGTGTCACAGACAGCATCTCGAAAGCTCTAAGGCCGCTAGTAAAATACCTCTGCATGACCTCCTCGATATGTGTATCACCCCACATTTGGATCGTTGAGATCTGAAAGGAGGATGTTGAAGACCAGCGAGCTGCTGGAGGTCGAAACTATGCCCGAACCCTATGACCCAGCTCCTACTCACCCTCTAGTGGCCTTGAGCCATCCTTCGAGGTCAAAGAGGGGCTGAGAGGATGGATCCTGATCGTGTCGTGCTACGACGTACTCTGCATAATCCACCTACACAATTTAAAATTCAATAGTGCTATTATGCATATTAGTATATATAAAAATTGAATAAATAATCTTTTGAGTTATCACGATCCGTCTGGGTCTAGAATCTAAGTAATCACCGATCCTCCTAGACTGGTGTGTAGCCTTCCACAACTGCAACTGCCGTAGTACATGACCCAACTATTGTGTCAACAATAAATAATAAAATTAAGTTAATAAAACAAACATATGATCAACTAAATATGAGATTAATATAAGTTTAGAATTTTAATTTTATCAATCTATCTGCTATAACATGTGTGCCAAAGGAACCATCAGTGTGCTTGATCGGATCCTACAGAGCGGTCCGATTCTTTCGGGTCTTCTGTCGTTTATCAGAACACTCCTCACTACTCCACTGATCACAGAAGGCCTCGTCTATGTCCGCCCGCATCCAGTGATCCATAAAAGTCTTCCAGTCCGATGATGACTCAAAACTGAAGAATTCAATGGCAGCCTGCCTGAAGTGGTACAGTCCATCTTGGAGCCTACATGTGGCAACCTTCTCGAAGGTCCAACGACCATTCTTCTCATCCTCAAGAGTCTCAAATCAATAGTATGACTGCAAATAAAGGATGACATATATTAATAAATAGAATACAAACATACAAACATATCATAAATTTAAAATTAAATACCTTTGACTTACCACGAACATCTCCCATGCAACGTCATGAGCCTCCGACGGCCAACTGGAGAATTCATTCATCGACCCTGACATCAATCGTTGAATAATTTCGATAACCACATGAGACATCCCAGGCTCTCTAAATATACTGTAAAATTGATTTTGAACAATAAATATTATTCTAAAATAGATAAATTTTTAAACATATTCCTCAAAGATCTAGTACTTATGAGCGACTTTAAATGTGCACGAGCTCTCTATCCTCTGATCAAGTCGAAGGTGCTACAAGCCGAATGGGTCCTCTACCATGACACTGAGGCTGAGAACTGATCATTGCTCCATATGATTGTGGGGTCAATGGTGACCCCACATCGTCCAAACATGAAAGTGGCAAAAGATCAAAAAAATATTATATCAGATAATAAAGAATAAAATAATCTAATGGAGAATTTTCAAAGTGTTAGAGTTTATCCTATAGTATGGGTGCCGCAGAACAATATGAGCTGACCGCACGAGAGCTCTCTCCTCTAGAGCTCTCTCCTCGGCTAGCACAGCTCTGTCCTCTAGAAGTATTCATCTTGTAATCTCTAAAAATAAAATAAAAGATTCATAGATTAATTATATAATTATGGTAAGTAATGTAATATTTGAAATGATGCAAGACAAGTATGGAAAGCAAATAAACAAATACAACACAAAGACAAAAATTGCTCCATCTATCCTGGGGTGGACTCCAATTATTCAGGAGTCGATACTCCCAGCCCTGGAGTCGACTCCTGCTGCATGCCAGTCTTCTCCAATGTGTCAAAGTTGACTCCTTTGACCTTGAGGTTGACTCCTTCCTTCCTGGAGTCGACTACTCATCGGTCTCTTCAAATATTTGGTACCCATCAGATTTTTCTTCTGATTCTTCCACTTCCTCCTCTTCTTCCACTTCTTCATCTTCTTCCTCTTCTTCACCTTCTTGGATAGGATTGTCCTTTAAAACAATTTAGTATGATCTACCTCCTCATATTGGCCATCATGTAAAAAAATTTTGGAGCATCCAACTCTAGATCATCCTCCTGAAAGTATTATGATAAATGGGGCTCTATTTCTTTTTCTTCGAGCTCATAATGAACAGCTCGAGACTTAATTTTACATACAGCCCATCAATCTTTTCTTTCTCCCTTCTTTGATGGAAAAAGAGTATAATATACTTGAACAGCTTGTTAAGCTAGCACAAAGGGATCGTTGACATATGCTTTTGATCCATGTTTGATTTCAATAAGCCCATGCCATGGATCAACCTTCATATAACTGTCGGTATCAAACTATCGGCACTTAAATAGAATAACACTATTACCTCCAAGGAATGTCAACTTGATTACTCCTTCGAGGATTCCATAGTAGTCACTCTCCACCTCTTCTCACCAGCTGTTCTTTATACACATACTGCTGTTTATTATACTCTTATGATATCCATATTACTGGGTGTGAAATTTAAAACCATTTATGTTACAGCTATTATAACATATCACATATTTTGATGGTCTGTAGCCTAATGGTCTTAGCTTCTTAGGTATATAGATTCACCCCCATGTATGACCTACATATTATAAAAGAATAAATTTAAAAAATTAAAAATATGACTAGACAATGGTTGCTTACCAATTGGTGAAATCAATTTATAAAGTTCTGTGAGCGTTGAGTAGAAATTTCTTTCTCGCTTATCCTCGGGTTGCCCCATCTAAGCATCTCATCATATTGCCTATATATGCATAAGATAAGTACAAAATAATAAGTGATTAAAGAGTTGAGATTGTGATGGATACTTATTCAATATATAGATCGACTTCTGCATAGTTTAGTAAAATATGTCTCTACCTGTCAAATTTCAGTATTAGTAAATACTCAGCGAACCTTGTACCCAAATTTACGAGCAGAACATACAAATATTAAGATCTCTACTTCTAATCCCTCACCACCACCATCATTATTTTGATCCACTTGAGTCAGCTTTATCTGCACATTAGGATTAAAGTAGTATCAGCTGAAATTAAAAAAATTTAATTATGTAAACCTCCATAATAGATCCTTCAACTCTAGCCTTATTTTTACTTTTTTTTGAGACTATGCATGTATCTTTCAAATGGATATATCCACCTGTACTGCAATGATCCCCGACCCTAACTTCATACGTCAAATGAGTCACGAGGTGCTTCAGAGAGTTAAAGAAATTAGAAGAAAATATCTTCTCTAACTTGCATATAGTCTCTACACTGCTAGCCTCAAAATTGGAGATGTGGTTGCCAGATAGTTCAGTAAGACAAATATCTCTAAAAAAAGACTAAGCTCAATCAAAGAACTCCATATAGGGTTGAGAAGGAGATTACGCCAAGCCAATGGGAGTAATCGTTGCATGAAGATATGGCAGTCATGACTCTTTAGCCCGTGGAACCGACAATCTTTGATATTAACGCATCAAGCTAGATTACTTGCATAACCATCCAAAATTTAAGATTTTTACACCATTCACATACGTCCTTCAACTACTCCCTCATTAAGGTGTA
Source organism: Elaeis oleifera (assembly GCA_000441515.1). Lineage (NCBI taxonomy): Eukaryota > Viridiplantae > Streptophyta > Magnoliopsida > Arecales > Arecaceae > Elaeis > Elaeis oleifera. The sequence continues at coordinate 234 of KE505629.1, read as the reverse complement.
ATATGCTTTCGACTTCAAAATTTTTTTCGAAGACACCTCAACCAACTCTAATAAAGGATGCTTGCATATGTTGTTCATATCTGCTCGGACCTTGAGGTTGTCCTTCGTCTTGCCCTTGACATCCATAATAATATAGAAAATATTATTGAATACATTCTTTTCAATATGCATGATGTCAAGGTTGTGACAGATCAAATTGATGGACCAATTCGATAATTCTCAAAAGATACTATG
>KE505628.1:206302-216701 GCA_000441515.1 Elaeis oleifera | reverse complement strand
GTCTCTTTCTCTAGATCTTCTTCTTTCTCTTGAGAAGAGAAAAAAAAAGAAATCAGATTAGATCTAATTTCTTTCTCCTCCTACAGATCTCTTTGGTTCTCTTGAAAAGAAAATCAAAAGAGAGAAAAGATTTGATAATCCAAGGAGCGATCTCTGCAAAGGAGCTAGCACCCCGATGAGATCGAAATCTCCTGATCAGATCAGCCTTGAGGGGATACCTGTAGAGATCGAACACTTGTGCGACTTCAACGAATCTTGAAGACATCCATGGATTATCGAATCATGATTTTAATAGATCTTGAAAATATCCATGGATTATCAAATAGTGGTAAAGATCTACCCACGTAAAAATAAAATCAAATTTTATTCTGCATAGATCTTAATCTTGTATACATGATGATGTCTGATTTTATATTGAGATATGATTTCTATGCATGATAGATTAGATTAGATCTGATTAAAATTAATTTAATATCATTCTAACATAAGGTTGTCCTGACATAATGTTGAAACATTATGTTGTATGGTTGTCATAAAACGATGTTGAAATAGTTTTAAAATTTTTTCTACTGTGTTTTGATTTTTTAAAATTTTGCATGCATAACGGAAGTCATAAGATAGATTTTCTAACAATCAATTGTCACAATAATAAACTTTCTTTGACCTGATGCCATCTAAAAAGGACTGAGGATGTCCATGCCCCACATTGCAAATGGCCAAAGAGATGCGATAGGGGTGAGTTGAGATGCCGATTTCTACTGGATATTGATATTTCTTTGACATTGGTCACATTTGAGAATAAAGTCTTTTGCATCCTTTTACATTGAAGGCCAGTAATATCCTTCATAGAATACTTTGCAGGTCAGTGATCTACTATGATGTAGTTGCCACAGATGCCTTCGTGGACTTCCTGAAGTGCATAATCAGCCTTAGATGGTCTTAGGCATTTAAACAATGGCATTGAAAATGACTTTCTATATAGTTGTTGGCCATTGAGGAGGACATACTACAAGGCTTGCCATTTGATTCTTCTGGCCTCCTTATCGGTTAGAATGATACCATTGCTCAAATATTCAATCAATAGATCCATCCAGTTTGGCTCATTATCGATTTGATTGATGCTCGATGCTTTTTTGATGCTTGAGATATCTAGATGCTCCATGTAGATCTTCCATCCCAAATTGACAGAATTAGAAGTGGCTAAATGGGAAAGTATATAGCTCAGGGATTCTTCGATCTCGGTATCCTTTGAATGTCTAGCTTTGTAAAGCTTGTGGAGAGATCCTTTATCTTTTAAAGATATTTGGATATTATAGGATCTTTGGCCTCATACTCGCCTCGCACTTGGCTCACGACGAGTTGAGAGTCAGAGAACACCTTAACTTCATTTGCACCGAGGTCCTTTATGATCTTCAATCTAGCAATGAGGACTTCATACTTAGCTACATTATTTGTTGCACTGAAGTTGAATCTCAATGCATACTTGGCGATAACTCCATTGGAGTTGGCCATGATCAGACCTAAATCGCTTCCTTGAAAATTTAAAGCTCCATCCATATGCAAAATCCATCGGTTGTCGCCTGCACCGATCTCTGATTCAAAAGCACTGATACTTGACTTTTCTTCAAGGATCATGCATTCAATGATGAAGTCCGCCAGTATTTGTACCTTTATTATTATATGAGGTCAATACTTAATGTTGAACTCTTCAAGCTTGATTGTCTACTTTGCCAGATGAACAGATGTATTCGATCTTTGAAGTATTACTTTTAGGGGCTGATTAGTTAGTACAACAACTGTGTGGGCTTGAAAATATAGTCGAAGATGCTTGCTGGCGATGATAATTACATAAATTATTTTTTCGATCCTCGTCTATCTGGTTTCTATATCTCTTAGGATTTTACTGGTATATATATAGTAGATCGGCTTTTGTACACTAGCCTCCTCTCAAACAAGAATCAAACTTATCGGCTGTGAGGTGACTGATGAATACATATACAATTTCTCACCTTCAACAGGCTTTGATAGAAGTGGTGTCGATCCAAAGTATCTTTTGAAGTCTTCAAAGGAAGATCGGCATTCATCTGACCATTTAAAGTTCTTTGCTTGCCTTATTACTTTGATGAATAGGAGATACTTTTCAGCCGATCTAGATATAAACCGACTCAGCACTGCCACCCTTCCGATCAAGCATGGAACTTTTCTCTTATTGGCTGAATGTTTCATCTCTACAAGTGCTTGGATCTTCTCCAAGTTTGCTTCAATTCCTCTCTGGGTCACCATAAAGTTCAAAAATTTTTCAGAGTTTATTCCGAATGCACACTTACTTGGGTTCAGCTTTATTTGGTAGCACTTGAGTTCATTGAATGCTTCATTCAGATTGACGATATGCTAATCAACTTTAGTACTTTTGATTAGTATATCATCTACATAGATCTTCATATTTTAGCTGATTTGTTCTTTGAAGATTTTATTAACAAAATGCTGGTAGGTTGCACCCATATTCTTTAATCCGAATGATATCATCTTGTAGCAATATAACCCTTTTTCAATTACAATGTTGTTTTCTCTTCATCTTCTAGCACCATCCAAATTTAGTTATAACCCAAGAATGCATCCATAAAGCTCAAGAGTTTGTGGTCCGAGGTGGCATCAACCAACTAGTCAATTCTTGACAGAGGAAAGCTATCTTTAAGGTAAGTGTTATTAAGATTGGTGTAGTCGATACAGATCCTCTATTTATCATTGATTTTTTTATCATGACCACATTGGCGATCCAATCTGGATAATGTGTTTTCTGGATGAATCCCATCTTGAGGAGTTTATCAACTTCCTTGTCAATCATCTTTTGCCTTTTTGGGACAAAACTTCTTCTTTTTTGCTAAATAGGGCGATGATGAGAGTCAACATTTAACTTATGCGAAATGACATCAGAAGAAATACTTGATATGTTGGATGCCAACTAAGCGAACACATCGATATTTTCTACAAAAAGTCAATCAGCAGCTTCTTAAAAAATTCTAGTAGAAGTCTTTCAATCTTGATAGTTCGATCAGGATCATTTTTAAGTTGAATTTTAATAAGCTGGTCACTGGTTCACCTCAGCTTTCATCTTCATCCTTTCTCAAGTCCAACCCTCAATTGGTAGGGTTCCTTGGGTTTATTCCTTAGAATGTCACCATGAAGTATTGCCTAGCAAATACTTGATCACCTCTCATTTCTCCCATTCCATTCTTTATTAGAAAATGGACGAGCACGTGGTAAGTTAACATAACAGCTCTCAGAGCATTCGATTTAGATCGCTCAAGAATTGCATTGTATGCTGAGGATATTCGGACCATAAGAAAGTTGAGCAGTGTGGTCGTTTGTCAAGATAATTTTTCTATGGTTACCGATAGTTTCACTTCACCTTTTATCATTACTGAGTCATCAGAGAATCCAATCAGCGATGTATTGATCCATTTGAGTCATTCTTTAAGTAATTTCATTCTTTGGAATACATCATAAAATAAATATCGATGGAGCTTCCATTATCAACTAAATTTATTTTATATTATAATTTACTATTGTCATTGAAACGACAACAGTGTCATTATGAAGAGTTTGAACTCCATCTACATTATCATTTGAAAATAATAACATCATTGGAGGAGAGGCTTGCTTCTCTGATTCACCGCCTCTTCTGAGCGGATCCTTCAGCTTCTTCTTCTCCTGCCCCCCTGTCGTTAGTGATTTCCGAGATCATATTGATGACACCAACCATTGAGTTATTGTTGAGATTATCATTCATATCGGCATTTACCTGATTTGATACCTCCATCGGGCCTTTTCTCCTATTCCAAACATACTTTCTAAGGTATCTCCAGTAGATCAGATCTTCAATCTCATCCTCTAACTAGCGACATTCTTCGATGTCATGGTGTAATCTCGAAGGAAGTGGCAGTACATTTTTTGATCTCTTTGGCTCGGTGGTGCTCTCATTTTTTCTAGCTGACATATATAGTCTTGGCCTTCGATCTCCATTAAGATCTGAGTGCATGGGGCAAAGAGAAGAGTGTAGTTGTGGAAACACCACTAGGGACTCTTTGTCCTCTTCTACTTTTGGGTGTGAATTTTTTCTCCTTTTTTTGAGCACCATGATCTTCTTCATGGACTCTTTCTTCTTGCCATTCTTCTTGTCTCCTTCCTACTGGTGAAGGACTTCACTCTCTTTTCGTGCTCAGGCAAGAAGATCAGCATAATCCTTCGAAAATTCTTGTTGAGGGAGAAGATCAGCCATTCATCTTTGAGTCCTTGTTTCATCGCCCACATGACGACAGACTTATTAATGTCTCAGACTTCAAACGTGGCAGCGTTAAAATATACCACATAGTCTCTTAGTAATTATCCTTCTCTTTGTTTAATAGAGAAGAGGCTATCATTGTTCTTCGACTATAACCTCTATCTGTCGAAGTGCATGATAAACTACATTCCTAATTACTTGAAGAAGTGAATTGATCCTCGTGGGAGGCTAAAAAACTAGAATCTCAGTCTTTTGAGAGTTGCTGGGAAGGTGAGGCAGAGGAGGGCATTAGATGCCCTCTATAGCATCATGAGGGTTTTGTAACCCTCTAGGTGGTCGAACGAGTTGGTTGAGCCATCGTAAAGCCCAACCTGCAACATCTTGAACCGACGAGGGATTGGTTCACTTAAAATCTTTCGAGAGAATGGTGGTTGGGTGTTGAAGCTTAAGCCATCATTCTACTAATGACTTGCCACCTGAAATTCATCAATTCGGTGTTCCAGCTCCCGAACCTTTCTCTCAAGCTCATTTTCATGCTGAGAATAATGCCAACATAGGAAGAAGCTTGAAGTGGAGTCCTCTTTGGAGGGCTCCAATGATCGATGTCTTCAATCATCTCTTCTTGAACTTTGATGGTGATGAGGCAAGCGACGTAGAGCTGGTTCGATCGATCATGACCATTGACGGGAGGCTTGAGCTGCGTTTTAGTGCCGATGCCCTCATTTTGACCCATCTATGCAGGTTCAGTGACTATGCTGAGATAGAGCTATTGGAGAAACTTGCATCCTCACTGCACTTTGCTATAGTTGCTGCATGGTAATTGTGAGCACTTGGACTTACTCCGTCAGCACATTAATTGGATCCAGTCGGAGAGGTTTCTCTCCGATAGTTCATGCATCAGGTGTGCTATGCAGAGATGATTGCCAGTAGGATCTGGTTCTCACCATCTTCCTTCAAAAATGGGACAAAGCCCTTACTCTAGCACCAATATGTTGCTGCACATCTTCGATGAGGTGTGACGAGGTAGGACAGCTCGGATCACTGATCTAGCTGGAGTAGGTCAGCAACAGCTCAGATTCTTATCACCTGCAAAGTAAGTCCACACATATTGGAGAAAGAGATGGGGGGTTTTCGATGGAAGACCCTCTGATGCTTAAGTCAGAGAGTGTTAGAGAGGGAGAATAGTAAAGAAAGAAAGATAGTAAGAACAGTGGAATAAGATAGTATTTTTCAGAGAGCTCCCTTCTTTTTCTCTTTTCTTTTTTATAGGAAAATATTTGTTAGGCGGTTAGCAACCACTGTAATTGGAGTAGTGGGTTGTTGGCAGGTTGTTAGTAATTGATTACGGGGCCAACTGTCTATATGTAAGAGGTAGGCACCGTTATAGCCAAACACCAACTCAGCATCATCTGCATGCCAAAAGCTCCTCATGGCATCCGAACTGTAGGATGGCTTATACACAGCTGGGGTGCAGATGAGATGAGATCAGTAGTGAATCGATGATGCTGACCTCATTCGATTACCGACCTCTTATGATCCGCTATCGGCCAATGATGTCAATGTGGCATGGAACATATGTCCTTGGTTATCCACATGATAAAGTCGTGTTCGCATGTCTTTGAAGATCGGACATGTCATTAGGTAGACTCAATATGGCCAATAGTGAGCAACCCTGGGAACCACCTAGGGTCCTTGTAGGGGGATCAGCTAGAATTTGGATGGAAGAGGGCGGTGCAACGACGCACCATGTGGATTTCAATGGAGCCATCATCGAAGGAGGTAGAGGAGCTCGTTAGGTGGTTCCTAGAGGTAGGTGAGCTCCCAAAGAAGAAGTAAGGTGGATTCAAAGGGTGGATGCACTCAACGGTGGTGGCTAGGAGTGGTCGAAAGGTGGTGGTGAAGGCGGTGGTTAGAAATTTTGACAGCATGCGGTCCTGAAAGGAGAGGTGGTAGGCTACAGCTTGGAGTAGGGCCACCTCCTATTCTGATTCATGGAGGCTGGGGAGAGGGACTTGATGCTCAGCTAGCCATGGGTGGTCGTCGGTCAGGCATTGTCGGTGGAGCCTTAGCAGCCCTGGTTCTTCCCTTCGGATGGAGCCATTTGCTTAGCCCTAGTTTGGGTCCTGTTGTCACAGCTCCTAATGTAGCTCTAAGGGGAGGCAACGATCCAGAGTATCCTCAGCATGACTGATGAATTGGCATCAATGGACAAGTGCACAGTAGAGCGGAGAAAGCTTGGCTTCATCGAAGCTTGTGTGAAGATTGATCTCTCTCGACTGTTAAGACTGGAGGTGTTGATCAATGGACCAAAGGGCCCCTTTAGCAAAAATTTGTGTATGAGAACCTTGATGGTATCTGTCTCCAGTGTGGTCGCTTCCATGCTCTAGTGGTGGCGTGCTTGATGGGAGGGAAGGAAGTTCGATGGCCAACTTTTGCTCGAAGAGTATGGTTCGAGCCAGAGGAGAGAAGGTGGGAGCAACGGACGGAGGGCCGCACTTGGGGCCATGGCTGGTGGCCGTTCAAAAATAGCTGCCTGAGCCAAAGGTGATGAGTGGTTTGGGGAAGAAGGGATTGAGTCAACTTGAGCTACTGGGTTGGTACGTGGGTTGAGCCGACTCGAGAAGGAGCCAACTCAGGGTGGCTCAGATCGAGTTGATTTGCTAGCTGGATTATTGTGCAGGATCAGATATCACATGGTGCAGTAAGAAGAAAGAAGAAATAAAATAAAAATATAGTATAAATACGTGGATCAGCCTCAAGCTTATCTTCACGGAGCGTGCAAGCTTCACTATGAGAATAAAAAGAAATCAATACAAGAGGAACTCACCACTCAACTGTTGTACAAGAGTTTTTCATTGAAAAATTTCAAAATCCTCATAAAAGCTCTTAGAAATCACTCTTGAAGTCTTTCTACACTTTCAAAACATCACCAGCTCTCTAACGCAATAAATGGCTTGTCAATCGGAGCTATATAGGCTCCAAAATCATAAAAATACTGTTTCAATAAGAATACAGAGTTCCAATCAAATCTAGAACTATCCATGGCCATCCGATCGTGACTGACTCACACCAAAGTCGTTCGATCGCACACATCAGGACCACCGATCATCTGATCAAACTCAAAATTATCCTCAACCATCCGATCGTGATTGATTGCGTCTGGATCGTTGGATCGTGCAAAAACTCCCTAAACCGTGCGTGGACCGCGTGTTTGGTCCACGCGGTCCCATAGACCGCCCAGCACCTCACGATCCATGGTGGACTGTGCAGGGGCGCTGGGCCTGGGTGCCCACCGTCGGTCCGCCCCCACCTCGTTCACTGTGCCACCTTCGTCGATCTTCTTTCGCATATATCTTCGCCATCTGGACTCCATTTGGACTATTCTTAGGCTTGTTGGATTCTATTCGTCATCTTGGACCTCGTTGTGAGCTCAATACGGATCGAATCTCAAGACATCAAATCTCAACAATCTTCACTTCGACTCGATATTCAACCTTTATCTGTCTCTGAGAGTCTGTGATCCATCTCACCCCCATGCCCTAGGCCATGCCAACTTCTCATGGATGGACAAATATGGGAGTCAAGCCAGGCCGCTCGATCCCACTTCCATCGTGGCTGTGTCCACTTTGACCAAAAATCTGCTCGGAGAAGTCTCCTACAGCAATAGGAACTTCATTCTACGATATCACCTCTCGTCCTTTCGAGTCTCCCGTCTAGTGCCTGATCCATCTCCACCTGGAGCTCCACCTCACTCTGGACTCCTTCTGACTCCGGAAGCTCCATCTTGACTGGGCTCCCGTCAGATAGTAATATCCTCTCATCTTCTTTATCCCTCCAGAATAATCCTAAGCCACGTAACACCTTCAGAATTCCTCCATCAGCTACCGTCCTATAGCCTCTCGAATCCAGTCTGCTCAGTGAGATAAGATTCTGCTTGAAATGGATACATATCGTACCTTCAATCTTCTCACTGCACCATCATGTATCTTCCAGCTGATCGTCCCGATGTCTCTGATCGTACAGCTCGATCCATCCGACAATAACAGTGCCCTCACTGCTCTCCAGAGAGACAAACTGTTCCTCTCTACAATATGTATGATAGGTGCATGCAAGAATCTAAAATTCACTACTGGAAAGAAGTAGATACCTCATCAGATATCTCTAGGACATCATCCTCTAACTCACTACTGACCATTGCTGTAGTAGCCCTCGTCCGATCCCTGAGTTGAGGATAATCTCTGGCTAGATACCCCAACTCATCAACCGGTAATATTTGATCTTGCTCAAGTCTCTCATCTTGGACTTGGATCGCCTCATCGCGATCTTCTATCGCTCCATCTGCCGCCTCCTACTCCTCCAGAAACTACCAAAGCTGAGCTGCTGCCATCTGAGCTTGAAACTGAGTTCTCCCTCCTGAGAACCTCGTTCTGGAGAATCGCTGAGGTGACTTCGTCCATCTTGATGATGCTCTTTTTCATTAGAAGAGCAGTCACCAAGGACTCATACAAAGGAGGAAGCGATGCTAGCAAACCAGCACCCTGGTCTTCTCCTCAACTTTCTCGTCAATACTGAGGAGGTCGGTGAGGATCTTTTGGAAGTGGCTGAGATGCTCCTGCACGCTCTGTCCCTCAGTCATCCACAGCTGGTAGAACTACCTCCAAAGGAAGAGGGTGTTGGTGAGAGACTTCGTCATATACAACTCCTCGAGCTTCGATCATAGTATCATCAAAAAAGTCTTATCAAGTACATGGATCATCACCTCATCCGCTAAATACAAGTGAATCATACTCATCATCTATATCTGGAGCCACCTCCAATCCTGCACCTCCATGGTAGTTGGCATCTCCTCACACAAGAGAGCATCTATCAACCCCTACTGGATGAGCACATCCTTCACCCTTGCCTACCACAAGAAAAATTACTCTTTCCATCAAATCTGTTGATCTCCACTTTGATTATGCTTGTCTTCTCCATCTTCTATCTCGACCACCACCATTACAATCTATGCTCTGGCACCACCTTGCTTTGATACCAATTGTTATGTAAGATTCGGTACCACATAGTACAGCAGGAAGAAAGAAGAAATAAAATAAGAAACATAATATAAATACGTGGATTGGCCTCAAGCCTACCTCCATGGGGCATGCAAGCTTCACTATGAGAGAATATAACAAAATCAATGTAAGAAAAACTCACCACTCAATCTTTGTACAAGAGTCTCTCACTAAAAACTTCAAAACCCTCATAAAAGCTCTCTAAAACTTCTCTTAAAGTCTTTTTATACCTTCAGAATGTCATCAGCTCTCTAACGCAACAAATGGATCATCAATCGAAGCTATATAGGCTCCAGAATCTCAAAAATACTATTTCAGTAGGAATACAAAGTCTCAATCAAATCTAGAACTATCCGTGGCCATCCGATCATGACCGGCTCGCACCAGAGCAGTCTGATCATGCACATCAGGGCCACCGATCACCTGATCAAATCTGAAATCATCCTCAACCATTTGATCATGATCGACTGCGATCTGAACTGTCGGATTACGCAAAAACTCTCCTAGACTGCGTGTTCAGTCCATGCGGCCCCATGGACCGCTCAGGACCCCACAGTCCATGGTGGAATATCCTAGAAGTCAATATGACTGACATATTGTAATAAATCTAGGATATAATTTTATACTTAATATATTGATATGATCAATAAAAGGGGCAACTTCTTTTTCATTCAAATGTAATGTATCCTTAAATCGTCCATGAAATTAGTTTCGATACATATTCTCAAAGTGTTGAGAATTAGAGACATATTTAATTCCTAAAAACTTCTGATCAAAGGATCATCATGAGGACGATGATAGATTCGGATAGACTGGCGCATAAATCGCTTCCTTCGGAATAGATAGGTCTCTAATCTACTGTGTAGAGACATAGGACAACAAGTGCGGATGGTTGTTAGAGAACAACTGACACTGAGCGTGATCATACAAGAGATCACTTGGATTTCTATTCAATCGTCAGTGATTGTCTCGATGCTATAGTTGTATGACTGATCCTTTGACTTGAGATGGTACTGCTACTCGCAGTGAGGCTGCTGGAGTTTGATTGACACATAAATATGAG
>KE505628.1:176914-190892 GCA_000441515.1 Elaeis oleifera | reverse complement strand
GATTTTATTCTTGAAAAAAATGACCATCGGGATTCCCTTTTCAAATCCATATTTTAACCATGTAATATTAGGATCATATATGTTTCAGTTTTAAATACTAAACAATAAGATGAGACAAGAAGGCGGCTTTGGTACCTCAACGTGAGAAAATATTTCAAATATGAAATCAAAATATTATTAAATAAATAATAAAAAAATTAATAAATATAATTATATAATTATATATTTTAAAAATTTATAAATATTATTTAAAATTGAATAGGATGATAAACAGGATCAAATATTTGGATTGGGATATGACGTGTCTCTATCCACAATTGTCCATCCACGCTACCTTCACGCCTACCGACCGTCGTTATGCTCAATGATTCAGTAAATCAGAATAATTACTTTAAAAACCTACTAAATTAAAAGAATCCAGCTCCTATGCTACTTAGAAAAGCTAGGTGACGATCGAACTCGAGCCCGGTAGCTTCTCTTACCATCGATATCCCAGGCTTCTGCGGCAAGGCCGAAGAAATGGACGGCGGCGGCGGAGAGAAGACCCAGAAATCCGGCATCCTTCTCCTCCACAACGCCCTGATCGTCACCATGGACCCCACCTCCCGTGTCCTCCGTGACGGCGCCCTCGTCGTCGACGGCGATCGCATCCGCGCCCTCGGCCCCTCCCCGGACCTCCTCCGCGAATTCTCCCCTCTCGCCGACGACGTCCTCGACCTCCACGGCCGCTTCCTCCTCCCCGGTCCGAACCCTCAAATTCCCTTCCTCTGATCAATATCAGAGAGCTCATTTTTTCTTTTTTTTTGAGTTCTTCTGCTTTTTTTTTTTGGGTGCGGTGGTGGGATTAGGGTTTGTGAATACGCACGTGCACACGTCGCAGCAGCTGGGGAGGGGGATCGCCGACGATGTGGATCTGATGACGTGGCTGCACGAGCGCATCTGGCCGTACGAGTCGCATATGACCGAGGAGGACTCGTATCTATCCACGCTTCTTTGCGGGATCGAGTTAATTCGCTCCGGAGTGAGTTATTTCGCTTTAATTAGTGATGATTTAATCACTACAATATAAAAAGAACGTGTGAATGGCCATTGTAATAAATGTTGTTACATATGTTGTAAATAAACGTATACGATTTATTTATATATTTATTATTTTTTGAATCAGGTGACGTGCTTTGCCGAAGCTGGTGGACAGCATGTTGCCGGGATGGCAAGAGCAGTGGAATTACTGGGTTTACGTGCATGTTTAGTGCAATCAATTATGGATTCGGGCGAGGGCTTACCGGCAAATTGGAGTGTACACTCCACCGACTCTTGTATTCAGGTGGCGTGCTGCAACTCCTGTCCACTGATTTCAGATGTTATGTGCTCGGAAATTTCTGACAGCTACTCTTAAAAGAACAAACAATTGCATTCTGATGATTGAGATTTGGTGTTTGTGGTGCTTTCTGAATATATTGAATCTGATTATTCATTATGCAACTTATGTCGAGTCTGTGTAATAATTCGAGGTTTGATGTGTTAAATTAATGTGTTTTTATGCTAAGCTTATGCAGACTTGAACTCGTAGGCACTGTCTAATCAAGATTGTTCCCTGAAGATGATAGATGGCCAGTTTGTTCTTTGTGAATGTATTCAGTTTGATCAAATGGGAAATTATTTGTTATTCATTTGTATAACTTAATGTTATAGTCCATCGGGATTTGTAGCGAGAATGTTGATATAAATTTGAATTTGGGAAATAGTGTAAAAATTGGTAACGTTGCGAGAAAGAGTAACATGGAGAAGATGAGAAAAATTCCAAGCATCCTGAAGTTAAATGTAACTTTGTACAGATTTCCTATTCTGTGGAACTTGGGATTTAGTAACAGGGCTCCATGTCACAAATGGAGCCTCACTAGTAAATAGCTTAAAATATGGATTTTTCCCTTGTAAGTTCTTTATTGAGTTTCTACAAATCCAAATGAAGAACCTTTTATGTTTCTTCATTATGTATGCATTAGTCAGAAAAAGATATTCTGCAGGAAAATATTTTGGTCTCTATGGCTGTGGGGACTACTAATAATACTGTATGACATTTTGGGTCGTACCGTTCTGCTACTTGACATATTTGCAGCTTTAAAATAATTGACTATTACTCATTGCATGACTGAATTCACTGGGTTACAGTCTCAGAAGGAACTCTTCAAGAAGCATCATAATACAGCAGATGGTCGAATCAGAATATGGTTTGGCTTGAGACAGATCATGAATGCAACTGATCGCTTACTACTTGAAACAAGAGATGTGGCACAAGAACTGAATACAGGCATCCATATGGTAATGGTTACTTTTCAAATACTCTGGACTGTATTGTTATGAATTATGATCATGTTTTCTTTTCTCTCATCTACATATCATGGGGAAAGAAGGCCTGAGTTTGACAAAGTCCTTAAAATTTTCTATCTAGTGTTTGAAGCTCCCAGAATGCATGTATTGTTCTTCAATGTTTATCATATGTTATCTCATCTTTATTCATAACTAAAAAAGCTTCATATCCTTTCCTAGAAATATGAAAAATAAGACAAGAAACCAATCTGTGTAACATAAATAGGTATGTTTTCCATCAGGAGCTATGCTGGGGTAGTTGATGCTAGATATTTGGTATTGACACCGGGTTTTCTGAACTGAATACTGGACTCCATATTGAAACTTTTATAAATAAAGATAATATGAATGTTGGTAGGCATAGTGAAAATAATAATTTAGTTCATTACCTCAAATTGAAGGAATGCTTGAGAGTATATATCCCAGTATGGCTTGAAGCCTTTACCATAAACCAACATGATCACTTCTCAAGTGGTTAATAATACCTTTTAAGGGCAGATTGCTTGAAATCCAGCCTCTCTATATTGGATTATTTTTCTGAGGTACCAATAGAAATCTGATTTATGTAATTCTAGAATACTCAAAGAAGAGAACACTCTGAGGCAAAGGCTTTTGAATTAAAGCGAGAGATGTTGTTTCCCTTAATCTGAAAGCTTGATTCCTAATAAATCATCGAATAGGCTGCTCAGAAACATGTCTGCTGAGGAAGGAGTTGTGACATTCAACTTTCAATTTGCAGTGCTCACAGGAAGACAGGGCCCCTGCATAAGAGAAGGTGAAGGAAGTGGCTTGTTGCCCGACTGCTCAACATTCTTGCCTTTTATTTAGTCTTGTGAATTCTATTTGTTATCTTTTTGTTAAGTTCACTGTTTACTCATAAAATAACTACCTCTACGAAATAGGCTGTATTTGGCAATTAAATAAGGCTTTCAAGGATATTATATAAGGTTTTAATTTCTTTGACATCTGTAGATGTTACTAGTGTAGCCTTATGAAGTTAGCTATCATTGAATTGGATTTTAGGATTTAAAATACCTTATTTATGAAAATATTCAGATATAATTAGTTTAATAATTCACTTTGTTATATATTTAATTCTTGATCTATAAGGAGAATCATAGAACTTCTAGCTTTTCTGGTTGGGTTTAAGAAATCTTAGAAAAGGCTGGATGTTATGTTCTTCTCATATTGACATTTTTGCTAATATCCATCTTATATTGATGACATGAAATCTGACTTGTGAATCATACTTCAGTGTTTGACTACTTTGGTAAAACAAAATTATTCCGTACTTTCCATTGTTCGTTTATGTCATATTTGTATAGCATGTCGCAGAAATCCCTTATGAAAATCAGCTGGTAACAAGTACAAGAGGAGTTGATCATGGTACAGCAACATACTTGGAGAAAATAGGACTTCTACGGAGCAATTTGTTAGCAGCCCATTCTGTTTGGTTGAATGATGCTGAGGTTAGCAAAAGAATATTTTACAATTGAATTTAACTGATATAAAGTAGTCAGCTTACAGGTCTTTCTTCATTCACTTTTTCATCTTTCCTAGTCCTCTTCTACTTATTTGAATTCTGGCTAATTTCATTCAATTGAACCATTTCTCATTCTCGATTCATGCTATAGATTATATTAGAAGACAAGAAGCCCATGAAATCCACTGTAACTGCTGGTCGTGCACATAGTACTGGCAGGACAGGCACAAACCATGAGAAACAAACATTATTATAGCAGGCAGTTTGATGCAGCTTGTTAAAAAAATGGAAGGAAAAAACACTAATATGGGGATTCATTGGACTAGCCATATATAATGGGCTACCATAAAATGTTATAGTTTTAATTGTTTTGCAATTTGATGGTATGTGTTGACACTGATATGGCTTTGTAAGGATTTATATGCTGTCAAGAGTCTGCAAGAAATGCCTTCAAGAATTTTGTGTCAAAATAGCTAAAATCCATTTTGAATTTCTCCTCTGAAAATATGCACGTTCAGGAGAAAAATCACTGTGCTTAGTTAAGGATTCTTATATTTTTTAGCAGCTGCCATCATGAGCCAGTTCTTTAATGGCTACCATATTTTCTTGTATTCTACCTCTACAGATATATTCAACTTTAAGCAGCTAACGGAGTGAAATCATTCATTGTGAAACACTTCTCCTTCTAAACTAAAACTCTATAGGTAACAATCTGTTCGCAAAACTTTAAATAGAATTTCTTATCCCTATCTGTTTGGACATCCATGTCAATATGTGTTAAGGATAGGCTTGGATCGCTTCATAGGCATTATATCATGGAAGCTCATTTAATAAAAGTGACAGAAAAGGAAACATGATAACTTCTGTCATGCCCTTCATAATATGTGCTATTTTTATAACTTGCTCAAAATGCTGCAAATTGATTGCTGAAGGTTTTGTAACTGCTCACAGATTGGCTTTTTCTCAAACGCTGGTGTAAAAGTTTCTCATTGCCCTGCATCTGCAATGCGCATGCTTGGATTTGCTCCTATAAAGGAAATGCTTGATGCTGGTGTATGTGTCTCCATCGGTACAGATGGAGCACCCTCCAACAATAGGATGAGCATGGGTTGGTTTCAAGATTCATATCAGTTGATTTTGATGAGATTTCATCTTTGGTTAGAGCATGGCACATATATTCCTTGATATGACATAAAGATTACTTTACATAAGCAAGTTTTTTTTCCTTTTGGGCACATAAGAGTGGTAGAAACATCTAAAGTAAATAGGTATATTTGATTTCTTTGTAATTTAAGATTTATACAGCATCACATATCCGAAGGAATCTTCATATGTCTATGTAAGTGGTACTTATCGAGGTGTCATTTGACTTATTTGTCTTCAGAAATTTGCAAACAAAATTTCTGCGAGTTGTATGATTCTCCAGGTTGAGTAAATTACTATCTAAAATCATATTTTAAGTAAAAGAAAATGCTTTTCAGTTACTTTTGTCCTGTTTTGGCACAATATGGGTGACAGTCACCACCCTCACTAGCTGAGATACTCAAAATCTTGCTTGTACCCTTTATTTGACATAATTGAGCTGTGATGAGATACTTTAGGGAAGTAACTTTTCACCAAGGAAGTGTTTGTGCTTCCTTTCCCTGGTGATGACTTTGAGGGCCCGTGGGTGACTGTTCTGAGGCTTTGGCAGTGTGGGGCATCCTCAGTTAGTTGTCCTTGTTTGTTGGTCAACCTCTTTTGTATTAATTTCTATCTGATCTTAAAACAACCTAGATCCTTAAATCATTTTAATTTTACCCGTACCCTTGATCTATAACTGGTACTTCTTTGTCCAATCATTTGGCAGTGAACATTTAACTACTTTTAAATCTGCCAGAACTGTCAAACTCTGTCTCAAACTCAGAAAGCTCTTAAAAAGCCTGCAGTAGTAGCAGCATACAAGCTTACTTTCAATCCTTAGAGCCTCTCTCTCTCTCTCTCTCTCTCTCACATGCATACACATACAGAGTTCTATTCTGTTTGTTGAATGTTTATTTTCTGAACATTTTTCAGTGCTAAAAAATATACAGAGCAGGGTCGGATGGCCTCAAAACCTGGACCTAGGTTGGTGATAATTGAGAAAGATCATGTTGGGGAAGATTATGCTCTTGATAGTAAATTATCTGGGAGAATATTTTAGAAAATCAATTCTAGTATCAAAAGGAATGCCCTTCTAGTGTATTTTTGTTGGCCTCTACATTGTAGAACACAACACCTATAGGGTCCATTAGTGGGAAGCGTAAACATTTGCCTCATGCAACATGATCCTGACTAGGATTTAAGAGGAAGCTTATACTTCGCTAAGTAATGCCAATTCAACTTTTTTAACAAAGAAGAATTTAACCGTGTAAGAATTTCTGCTTTGCGTCAGCAAAATTTTTATGAGTCTAACAACATAAAAGAACTGGGATGTTTATGTGATAATCAACATGCTACTGTGTGACCTTAAGAGATCTTCTACATGGAGACCGAGAAGATGGTTATCAGGCACTGCTATAGCATTCTTGCTTTCACTCTCCAAGCAAACCTCATCAGCATATCTGATATGCAAATATGCCTGAGAATTAAATTCACAAGGCTTGATAGCAAAAAACCAACTTTGCCATGGGAAACAATGAGAAACCATTGCTTAAAGTAATGCTTTGTTAAACAAATTACTGTAGAATAAAATTAATATCAATTAATATTTAGTAGATACAAATCCATGATAAGTAATCGAAGTTTACATTATCTCAAGAAAATGAATTATAGAGGACATGGCTCACAAGTGCCACATAAATGATTAGTGATTTTTAACATAGAAACTTCAAGTTATCCTTTATGTATTATCATTTTGTCATCACATGAGAATAGTATGAATGTATCATCTGTCTTTCATAATAGTTTTGATTTTTGACAGAGAATACTTTATATATATGTTGGTGTATATTTATTATCCATATTTCTGTATGCAGTGGATGAGATGTATTTAGCTTCCCTTATTAACAAAGGACGGGAAGCATACATTCGAGGAACAACCAACCCAACTGCTGTTCCTGCTGAAACGGTTTTAAAGATGGCGACTGTAAACGGAGCAAAATCAGTGCTATGGGACAATGACATAGGTTCGCTTGAAGTTGGGAAAAAGGTTAGATTATTATTTATTCCTTTCCCCTGTTCCCCATTGCTATTTGATGTCTTCTTCTTTGCTTTGTGAGAACTCTGAAGTTTTCCCTATTAACAAAGGATGGAGCGGTATAACTTATCTTGCAGTTGTCCCCCAAAAGCCATATCTGCCAATTCCCCCCCCACCCTCCACCACACACAAAAATAAAGGAGAAATTGTTAGACCACAAACCTTAGCAAACTGAAACATATGCCTCCACTTCATAAGTCAGTTCTGCCAAGTGAATAGCTGTGAGGAGCCCCAGGCTTTTAACATTCCCATGTTTACTTGGAAGGTTTTGGTTTCCAAAGTGGAGCTTCTTCAAGAACTCAGGAGCTTCCTCCACCAAAATTCGGCCTAAAAATGTTTACGCTACATTATATTAAAATTAGTTATTACAATAATCTTGTCCAAACCTGCTATATGATGCTGCCCACCACGGACTGCTTAACTTTCACATCACTGGATGACACCTGTTTTTTCTTTTCCTTCTTTTTTTTTTCTGAATTGTTTTTATTGCAGCTTCTGCTAATCATGACTATTGTTTTCACCTTTTTCAGGCTGACATGGTCATTGTGAATCCTTTTTCATGGTCCATGGTGCCACTCCATGATCCGTATTGACCCATCCATTAATCTCTTTTTTTTTCCTCCTATAGATGCTCACAACAATATCGTGATGTACTTGCTAATGATAATTCTTCCAGGAACAAAATGTTTGCAAGTTAACATCCTTATAGTTTTCTTGTAACTTCAAATTTAATCTTTCTTATGTTTATATTGCAATTTAGAAAGTGAGCCCCATTTTTGTCTCTCTAGAAAAGCAGAATACCCTAAGCTAAGCTGGATGGAAGTTGTGTTAAAGATTTAGAGAAACTGATAGAACGCCAGATTTGTCCTTAGTAGGGATGATTTGGAGTTGGTATTGCTAAATCCAAATAGTTGAGGCAAGACTTGATATTTTGATAGTGGAAATCAGGCAAATGACCATTTTGTCTATATTAGAAAGATCGTGCTTATTATAAAGTTGAAAGAAGTTAGGTTTAGTTTTGGTGTTATTCAACCTGGTTCCTGTGCACAGCTCCAGTTTGTTGACTGCAATGCTGTATAGCACCAGTCATTTTTTTCTGCTATTGGTTAGGATCATTTTGTTGGAGGAAATCCAAAAAAAAAACTAAAAAATTTCCTAAAATTTTCCTCCAAGTATTTTAACCTTGTTTTAAATTTTATCATTTAAATATTTTAATCTCTTCATTTTTAATTTTTGACCGTTGGGCTCCCAATTACCAAACGGTTTTATGCATTTCATCACGTTTTTATTACCAAACAGTTTTGTGCATTTCATCACGTTTTTATTTTCTAACCGTTGGGCTTCTTATTAAAGGCCTTGATGGGTCAATAAAAATCCCAACAGTTAAATGGTCATATTAGTTGGCTATAAAAAAACCTCCTTGGATCTAAGCAAGCTATTCAAGAGCCTTCCCTTCTTATTTCTAAGCATTCTCCAATACTTCTCTTTTCTATTGCAATATTTCTTCTTCTTTTTCTGAATGCTGAAAGAGTGTTCATCAACCTCCTCCATGGTTGTGCTCGCAGGCGGAGGATACCGGTCGTATCTTAGAATGGTATTTTCGGATATTTTCTGTACGAGGAATGAAAATACACCTTAGGATAATGTCCAACACGCTTCTGATTTTTTTCAATTTTGGTTTGCTATCTTTTGTAAGTCATTTATAATTTTCTACAACAAAGTTTTGTTTAGTCTTTTAAATTATATCAGAAATTCTTAAAGCTATGTTCTAACACATTTTGATCTAGGGAAAGTTGTTGCATTATCAATGCAACTTATTTATAGGTGTTGGGCATCTGAAATGAATTAAGGCCTGACCAATCCTTATGTCATTACCATTCAATGGGACATGCATTTAGGGATTGATACACCATAAGCTCATTGCTGGCACTGTTCCATGAAAATTTGTATGGGGTATATCATATGCCAACATGATTGGTGATTACTGGCCCATGCTCCGATTTACAGCCTTCCAAACTGTCATAGGATCGGCAACTGTCTAATTGCATTACTGGAGTAGTAGGTGAATATTTTAGATCCTTTAAAGGCTCTGGCTGTTGAATGAGTTTCATGGTATCAGAGGCAATAGAGAATGTTTGGCTGTTATCCTGTGATTCCTTCATCACCTATGGCATAAAATTTATGCTTTCTTATTTTGATTTACTATATGCAGACAAGGCCTATCTTTTCATGTTCATTCTTAGACGTAAGAGAAATCGAATAGAATTGCATGGCAAGCAGAGTAATGGAGTAGTAATGAAGAATAACAAAACTTCCATTCTACAACTTTATCTTAATCTGCAAGCCTTATCCCCTCTGTATGTAGTGCGATCAAACTTATTGAAGCATGAATCAACAAGGTTTGAGAATTTCTACTGATTGGCTTTCAACCTAATATTGACTACTACTGATTGTCATCAAATTCCTGGTCAATGCAGAACCGAGGGTATGATTAGCCCTTTTTTGAAGGAGGGGATATCAATTAGTCAGTTACCACAAAAGGTCAATTGGTAGGAAAGCAAATCCAGCTGGTCAACTATTCTGTTTAAATTCATGTAACTGCTTTGCAGTCATCTGATTAAGTCATAAAGTAAAACTTGTTTTTTTATTACAAATGACGCTCAGTGCTAATACAAGTAAGATGCAACATATTGTACTCGAAAGGCAAACCAAATTGCATTAGGTGTTTATCTCAAAATAAGCACACTAAAAATATAAAAACAGCAACTGCTTAGTAAAAGTAACATGCCTATGCATCGCTCAGTTGCATAGCTAGGTGCTGAAACCTAACCAGTAGCCTGTGGCATTGTGGCAGTGTGGTGGGATTGCTTTTTTTGGGTCCTGAGCCTGTCTACCAACAAAACTTCCAGCTGACCAACCATTTCAACAATGGGTTGTTTAGCAGGGATAGGAAAATAGCTTTCTAATCCACAATCTGCACATGCAGCAGAAGTTGAAGGAATTCTTTCTATGACTCTCAGGCAAATCTGATAAAATATGGCCCTAGTGATAAGTGTGAATAAGACCTAAAGGTGAACCTGACTTCACAGCTCCAAGGCATCAAATCTTGAAACGAAAACTGTATGATGTAAAAATTATTGATATTGGATGAATGATGAGAAAGCTTTATTCTTGCAAAGTTAATATTTTGTTAATTTTCTTTACCAGATATAGAACTCTTTCATATGGATGGGGTTTATGATTATGTTGTTCCATAATATTGATGATAAAATAATGTTTAAAGGGCTGCCTTACTACTTGCACAAACAAATTTCAGAGCTTCTTAGCAAATGTGTGCATAATGTGGCTAAGCTTTCAACAAGTGTGTTCTATAGGAGACAGATCCATACTTTATTGCAATCTAGAAACCTTAACATTCAAACTGTTACCTGATCTCTTTCTATAGCTCTGATCTGCAGAGAATAGTCCGGCAGTGTAGTTATTTTTGTTATTCAGTTATACAATTATCAACTCAATGAAATAAGGAAGGAATTATTGATATTTGTTGGTTGAAATATGCAGTATTTCCAGCCTTGTTTACTGTATGCGAACGGAGAATATTGATTCTGTCATGTGCAATGGTCAATGGATTATGAAAGACCAGAAGATCTTGAATGTAAATGAGGTAATCTAACACTAGATTTTACTCTGAGATTTGAAACATAAAGTTAATTTAAGACATTTCATGATGTTGCTTGTTGCAAATCAAGTCTTTTGAATCCCTTGTTTCAAGTGATGCTATATGGATGACACTAATAAACCAGTCCTGCATTACAACTTATATATGAATCCTGTGATACCAAATTATATATTAACCCAACTTCAGTGCTATGCCTTTATATGTTAAGTCTGATATCCGTTTGTTTATTTTATTGGCTTAGCTTGCAAATTCAGAGTTAGTGAGTAGACTTTCGTCTGGGAAAAAGTTAACCTATTCAATAAGCTGATATGTTATTAGTAGTTTAATATGTTTATAATGAAATCTCATGATATAAAATATGATGAATTGTGTTACTGAATTTTGATTTGGTAATCATGACCTTGAGCCCTTTCACAGGCTCAGCATTTGCGATCTTTCTATTACTAATGATACCCAATACCATATTCGATAATATTTTGATCCTAAAAGAATTGGATTCTTAGATTTTATGGAAAGGATGTGTTCCTTTATTTATTTTTATTTTATTTTTTTGAGAGAGAGAGAGAGAGAACGGAAAGGATTCATGAAACAGTGGAAGGCTGCAAGAATGTAGGTGACAGTACTTAAATATAATTTAGGTAAAGCGACTTTGATCATTTTATTGAGGATGTTCAAACGATTGTTGCCAATGAAATGTAGCATCAATGGCGGAAATCCCCCTCCCAATGAAGTGCCAAATGGCTCCTGGCTTCTCCTCCCTTTGTATCTTATTCCATTTCAAATCCTCAAGTATTTTATGCAAGCCTATTAGCAATCTATATAAATTGCTGGCTTTAACTGATTTGGTTTTAACAGTGACACCCTCTCTCTTATTTTTCCTCATCATGCAGCAAGAAGTTATTTCAATGGCAATGCAAGCTTCCAGCGACCTTCTGAACCGAGCAGGCATTACACTTCCGAAAAGGATGAACTTTGTGTGATATTCTCACTGCAAACTCCAGAGAACCTAGTGGTAGTTCCAATCCTGTATCCTCTCGCTGTACCCTCTTTGGAATTTGAGATTGCGAGGTGAATAAGAGCTTCTTCCAGTATTTGAACCTTAGGGATTTGGTAATGATGTCCCTATTGTACTATACAATAATTGACATTTCATGCTAAAACATAAATAATATTATGTTAAATGATCTTTTGAGCTTTATGGAGTTGAGCTTGATCATGGTTGTTTAGTTTCTATTGTAGCTTGTTTCTGGTTGACGCCGGAAAATTAAGAAGCGCAGTGTTGGAGCAATCTGCAAAAAAATCTCGATCGAAAGATTATGCTCCGACGAGGATTCTCCGACACTCAAGTCAGAATGCATAAAAAGAGAAGCAGAGTTTTAGCTGTTCAAGATGGATTACTTACTTGAATCCTCAGGATTTGAGTATTTATAGAGAAAACGACTGTATAACTATTTTGGTAGATAGGCTGGTCAAATCTGGTGCAGTTATTTGATTGTGATTCTCAGGATCAGACAATTACATTTGGAAGATTCTCAGAATCAGGCGATTACGTCCATATAGTATGGACAGCTATGTCGAGATAGTATTGACAGCTATGGTCAATTGGCGCCTGTCTTTTGAATCTGTGCCCGATCAATTTGCTTCCAATAAGAGATCAGAGAGTGTAACGTGCCGACTAGAAGTGGGGACTGATAATTTTCGATCAAGAATCGGATCAAATCTTTTCTATCCAAAGATTCAAATCAAGAACATTCTAACGAGAAATCGGACAAAATAGCCTCCGATCAGGGATCGGGATAGAAATTTGTCGATCAGAGGTCGGGCGAACCACAATAATTAGACCGCTTGAAAGGCTGATATAGATCCGATGAGTCGTAATGGGCTTGAATCTTCATACATCGTCAGTCCATTCCAGATTACTCCTAACAGATATCCCTCTACTCCCTAATCCGAGCTCTAGTTGGACTATAAGAGTATTTATCTTGGCGTTCTAAATGGTCTCTTTTTAAATCAAGTATCCGCGTGCGATTTTTCAGATGAAAAAGTTATCGAATTAATGATGAAATTTTCAAAATCTGCATAGACGCCACTCTTCTCTACATAGACGCATTAAATGTGAAGATCATCGACTAGCTTGAACTAATAAAGGCTTGATGCGTGGTTCGTTTCAGAAATTCGTACCAACTTGACGTCCTCCAAGAGACGTGCATCCTTTTATGTAAAAGAGTGGCTTTCTTTATTTTATTTTTTTATGTTGATTTTGGTAAAATCTTTTCTCCCTTTGCTATTTTTTTGCTCCAAAGCTTTCACAGATAGATTTCCTTCTTTCTTCACTGTGCGAAGAACCCTCGAAAAATAGTTACTTTCTTTTGATTTCTTATTCGAAGGTAAGTCCCTCTTATCTTCTTGATTTTTCTTCCTTTCACTTCCTCTTAGGTTTCTGTTTTATGATGGGTTTCGAAAATCCTGGGAGCGAGAGCTCCGTGCAAAAGAAAGCGAAGGGTCTGAAAAACCCTAGGTCCAAAATCAATTCTTCAGTCAGACCTGGAGAGATTCAAATCGAGCTGACCTTGGGTGACTTGGAGTTGCTCCGAACCCAATACTACATTCCGGACGAGTTTCGTTTTGAACTTTCTGATTTCAATGCTCGAGTCCACACTCTACTTCTAGGTCGATTAGCGGTGTATGAGAAAAATCTTCAGGCAGATCTTAGATTTCTTATTTTTTCTTCATCTTTGAGCTTTTTAGGTTCTATGGGATTGCTTTCTGTGCTGCATCCCCAAACTCCTTTAAATACATTATAGAGTTTCTTATACTTTGCTCTTGGATGGGAGTCTGACCCTCAATTCCTCTTTTCCGAACTCTCTTTACATTAAAAAATATCCATACGCTGACTGGCTATATATTTTCTCCCAGAGGGTGTCTCTCCTCTGGTCTCTGACGCTCCTTCATCTATTCATAGATAGAAGAGCCGTTTCTTTTTTATTTCTTGTGCTTTGATGCATGACTGGGGGCTTCCGAACTGGGTCGGACCGAAGCTTCATCCTTGAAGCCCGTAGAGCCGAGTGTCGAGGAAAAGAGAGGGCTTAAGGATCTCCTAGATCGCAATGCCCTCATCTAGATAAGCTTTTATCCGATGAATCTCTTTTCTCGGTAGGGCTCTCCTCTAGCGACCCCAGAAGTGAGTGGGGTCGTTTATGCTTTCTTTCTTTATATATATATATATATATAT
>KE505628.1:144231-176894 GCA_000441515.1 Elaeis oleifera | reverse complement strand
TTATATATATATATATATATATATATATATATATATATATATATATATAGCTCTCTAATCTGATTTTGTTGAATAATTGTAGAAATGGAACCCTCGGTAAAAGATATTACAAATTGAAGGCCTCTCTTCTGTAGAAAAGGAAGACTCAGACCGTCACGATCGAGAGGAAGAAAAAGTCAAAATCTATCAGACTCGGTCAAGAGCCTACCACTATCAACCAAGCAGTTTCTTCGAGGTCGGAGCAATTTTGGCAACATCTATACTTACTCCAACTCTGACCATGGACTTCTGAGGAGAAATCATCGAGTGGCCCCAGTCTTTCAAGACCTCTGCTCGGGTCGAGTCTTCTAAGGAGGCCAATGATGATGAGGCTCTTTCCGATGACATTCTAGAGAGTCTGTCTTTTTAAGACTGGAAGGCCATCCGAAAAATTGTTGAGAACTCCATAATTCCAGTAGAGTTGGAGCAGATGGACAAGATGAGTGTTTCCAGTCTGAGAAAACTATCTTTGACTATGGGTCATCAGGTATAGCATTTATCCGGTCACCCCTCCTTCCTTTTAATCATTATACTTCCTCTAACTCAGTCAATTTGAGATGCGGCTGCTTCATGTTCTCGTCAATTTATCGAACCGCTCGGTCAGAGAGGCACTGGTGCGAGAGGCTGAGAAAAAAGTCGAGACGGATGTCCAGATTGTCTGAGCAAAATTAAAAACTAGAGACTGAGACCAAAAATCTCCAGGGAGCCCTCAGCCAGGTGGAAGCCGATCTCACTCTCGTCCCAAAGAGAGAGAAAGAGGCGAAGAGAAGGATTGAGGAGCATATTCAAGATGCCAAGTGCTCTTCAGTCGAGGAATTCAAGGTATGACCTATCTTTGCTGAGGAGATGGCTTGAGCAGTGGAGGCATTTAAGGCATCTGAAGAATATTGTAATAGCCACATGGCCTTCAGTGAAAAATTTTCATCAGGCTTACAAAGAAGGTTGGGTCGACTATCAAAAGTTAATAGAGAAGGAGCATCCGGAGCTTGATCTCACCTTCTTAGACTATGAAGATGAAGATGAAGATGACGAGAAAGTTCACACTGCCTCTAAGCTCTCCGTCTCTGAGAAGGAGAATATTGCTAAGCCGCCTCCTTTTCAACTGCTGATGTAGGTCTCTCCGAGCCTCCTTCGAATACAACTCCCTAAGAGAAGGTCGGAGATTGAATGCTCATACTTTTTGCTCCCTTTCTCTTTTTTATCTCTATAAGAAACTTGTATTTAATAAAATGAAATTACAAACTTTTTGAATTTACCACTTTCAATTGTTTGCTTTCATTTGTTTGTATAGTCGGTAGATGATGCTTGCGACGTCGGTCCGATAGCTGCTGCTCCTTTACTAGCTACTCCTCTTCTCTGATGACGGCGGTTAATATTAAAACTCATATCAAGAGCTTGGAGGAGAAACTTAAATCCCTCGAAGGAGAGGCCGCCAATCGGGAAGAGAGACTTCAAAAGGCTCAAAAGAAACTTGAAGATACTTAGAAAGAAGTTAATAGACTTCAACAAGAAATTTGATGAGGAGTTGTAGCACACAGCATCGAGAAGGCACAATTGGTAGAAAAGATACAGAGAGTATCCGATGCAGTGGGAAAGAAGTCCTGAGGCGTGGCAGCGAAATTGACAGTATATCATCGTCAGCATGACTCTGCCTATGAAAAAATTCACATCTTGGAGTCTCTGATCAAGTGTAGAAAATTTGAATGGACGAGGTCCATGCAGACATTGCAACTTCAAGACAAACTCCATAATGCCAGAGAGGAAATTTCAATGTTGCAAAGGGTGTTAAATGGCAAGAAGACCTTCGCCGCTTTCAAAGATGTACAACAGCGAAGCATCCAAGTGACTGCTCCCATTACCGATGTTGGCTCGAAAGAGCTTCTTTTGATCTCCCATAACGAAGATCTTGGTCGGGAGAGCGAGAACCAAAGGCCGATTTTCGGTAGGAGGAGAAGGAGCTTCTTCTTCTCGATCTCATGAGCAGCTGATAGACAGTTCTTAATCGACGATCCATACGATATTTGCTGTCGAGCATCATTCCGACTATAGCTTCTATCGAAATGCACTTCAAATTTTGTATCCACAACTTGATCTGTCCGAGCTACCCAACCCCGAAATGGACATGGAAGAGTTTTGATGCAGCTACACGAAAAGTGAGGAAATACTTACATATTTTATGAATTCATGATTCTCCACAAAGCATGATGCGTCGAAGAGGTGTAGCCACCTGATGATGCCCACTAGCCAAATAGCTAATATTTCTTTCTTCATTCTGTGTTTCTTCATCTTGTAATATCAGACAGAGCTGACCAGACTTATAAACACTTCTTGTTGGAATACAGTTACAACTTTTCCAACCATGCATTCATGTATATATTTTTGTTATATTTTTTATATTATCATTTTTTGAATCATACTGACTCCACATGGTTGCCATAAAATATAAAAGCTTTAACATCTCGAGGCCGATCAAAGGTCGAGTTCAAATATAAGCCGATCAAAGACTTTTAACATCTTGGGGCCGATTAAAGGTCGAGTTCAAATATAAGTTAATCAAAACTTTTAACATCTCGAAGCTGATCAAAAGTCGAGTTCAAATATAAGCCGATCAAAGACTTTGAATATCTCGAGATCGATCAAAGATCGAGTTCAAATATAAGCCGATCAAAGATTTTTAATATCTCGAGGCCGATCAAAGGTCGAATTCAAATATAAGTCGATCAAATATAAGTCGATCAAAGGCTTTTAACATCTCGAAGCCGATAAAAAATCGAGTTCAAATATAAGCCGATCAAAGACTTTTAACATCTCGAGGTCGGTCAAAGGTCGAGTTCAAATATAAGTCGATCAAAGACTTTTAACATCTCGAGGTCCAACAAGATCGAGTTCAAATATAAGTCGATCAAAGACTTTTAATATCTCGAGGCCGATCAAAGATCGAGTTCAAATATAAGCCGATCGAAGATTTTTAACATCTCAAGGTCGATCAAAGGTCGAGTTCAAATATAAGCCGATCAAAAGCTTTTAACATCTCAAGGCCAATCAAAGATCGAGTTCAAATATAAGCGGATCAAAGATTTTTAACATCTCGAGGCAGATCAAAGATCGAGTTCAAAATAACTTGCACTTATATGTGGAAGGACCGACTTGACAACTTGGAGTGTTCATTCATGCATATACCTCAGTAAAATTACAATATCACTGATAATACATGCGAATGTTAGCCGAGTTCTATGGTCTTTGGAGTAGAATTCCATCAAGCTGTTTCAGTTTATAAATTTTGGATCGTACTATCTTATCCGCCTGATGAGAGCCTTTCCAATTAAGCGATAGCTTTTCTCACTCCGTAGGCTGTGAGACTTCGATGCGTCGTAGCATCAGATCACCAACTCAGAATTTCTTAGACTTGACTCGAAATTTATAATACTTGGCCACCCTTTGTCTGTAGGATGCCATTTGGACAGTAGCTTATTTTCTACTCTCCTCAATCAGATTAAAGTTGGTTCGCAAGCATTCAGAGTTGGTATCCTCGTTGTACTTTTCGACTCTGAAGGAAGGAAGCCTGATCTCAATCGGTATAACCGCTTCGATTTTGAATACGAGGTTGAATGGAATTTCTCCAGTCAGAATTCTCTGAGTTGTTTGGTATGCTCACAATATGTGATACAGCTTATCCACCTAGGACCCCCAGTCTGATTAAGTCTAGCCTTCAAGTCTTGCAAGAGAGTCCTATTCGTCACTTCTGCCTCCCCATTTGTCTGTGGGTGTTTGACTGAGGTGAAACGTTGTTCAATTCCAAGATCTTCATAGAATTCTCGGAGTTAGGAGTCACTGAATTGTCTGCCATTGTCAGTTATCAGCACCTCAAAAGATCATAACGGTAATAATGAATTTTCAGATGAAGTCTTTAACTCTAACCTTTGTTATACGGGCTAGAAGCTCGGCCTCCACCCACTTTGTGAAATAATCAATGGCCATCAGGAAGAATTTGCGCTGACCTGAGGCTTAAGAAAGGGATCCAGAATGTCCATTCCCCACTGAGCGAAAGGCCATGGAGCAGCGATAGCAGTAAGGGGCACCACTGGTTGATGTTGAACATTGAAAATCTTTTGACAACGATCACACATTCTGACAAAATCGGAGGCATCCTTTTGCATCGAAGGCCAATAATAGCCTTGCTGGAGAATTTTGTAAGAAAGAGTCTTGGTACCCAAATGATTTTCACAAATCTTCTCGTAGACCTCTCTTAATGCATAGTCTGCTTCGAACGATCGCAGACACCTCAGAAACAGAAGAGAGAAGGATCGCTTATACAACTTATCATCATGAAGCACATAGCGGGCAGTCTACTGTGGATTTTCCAAGCTTTCCGATTGTCAGGTGGTAGTTTGTCTGATTTGAGATACTTCAGCAAGGAATCAATCCAGCAAAACTCTTCTTCAATTTGCTGAACAGCAAGAGCTTCTTTCAGGATTGAGTTTTTCAATACCTCGATGTAAGTTCCTTATTGGACTTCTGACGATAGAGAGGCTACTAGCTTTGACAGTGCAACCACCGGTGTATTTTGTGTCCGAGGTATCTGTTGGATATCAAAGCTCAGAAAAGATGTAGTTAGTTCTTTTATCTTTTCGGGGTACCTCTTTATATTCTCCTCTCGAGCTTCATATTCGCCCTTGACTTGCCCCATCACCAGTTGAGAGTCACTGAAGACCTTCAAGTGTTTGGCTCTCACATCCTTTGTAAGTCTAAGCCTGACAATTAAAGACTCATACTTTTCTCATTGTTGGTGGCTGAAAATTCAAACCGCAGAGCATACTCTACCACGTCACCTTCCAATCTGGTTAAGATGACCCCGGCTCCTGATCCCGATGAATTAGAAGACCCATCCACATAAAGAATCCATTGATCTTCAGGATCAGAGTCCATATTTATTTATTTCTCGAGCGCCATTGAACTACCCTCCGCAGCCTCTGAGCCCTCCTCATCGAGGATGGTGCACTCCAGGATGAAGTCCACCAAGACTTGAGCTTTGATTGAAGGCCTTGGGTGGAACTTAATGTTGAACTCAGGGAGTTGTAAGGCCCATTTTGTAATACGTCCCGACGTATCCAGACGGTGGAGGACTGCTTTGATCGGCTGATCTGTGAGCAGCACTATTGTATGAGCTTGAAAGTAGGATCGGAGCTTCTTTGTCGTGACAATCAGAGTAAATATTAATTTTTTCAACTTTGTGTACTTGGTCTTAGCATCCTGAAGGATCTTATTTGAGTAATATACTGATTTTTGGATTCATCCTTCTTTCCAGATAAAAATCGAACTAATTACTGATGAAGATACAGTAAGATAGAGTAACAATTCTTCTCCAAATTGGAGCTTTGTAAGCAAGGGTGCCGAGATAAGGTATTGCTTCAACTCCTCAAATACTTTCTGACACCCAATCATCCATTGAAAGTTCCTAGGCTACTTGAGGTTTGGAAAAAAGTAACATCTCTCAGTCGATCTGAAGACGAAACGATTGAGTGAGGCGATCCTTCTGGTGAGGTGCTGAACTTTCTTTTATATTTCTTGATGGGGACATCTCTAGAATCATCTTAATCTTTTCTGGATTCATCTCAATTCTTCATCGGAAGATCATAAATTCGAAAAACTTTTCAGAGCCAACTCCGAAGGCACATTTTGTGAGATTCAACTGCATCTGGAATCGACGTAGGGTGTTAAAGGTTCTTGGAGGTCGGCTATGTGATCTGGGTGGTTCGATTTTTTACCAACATATCACCTATGTAAACCTCCATATTGCGATCAATTTGATTTTTGAATATCTTGTTCATCAATCGTTGATACGTTGCTCGGGCTTTCTTTAGCCCAAAGGGCATCACCCTGTAACAATAGAGTCCAGAGTCAGTCATAAAGGCCATTTTTTCTTCATCCTCAGATGCCATCTGGATTTGGTTATAACCGAAGAAGGTATCCATGAAGGTGAGGAGCTCGTGTCCAGAAGTGGTATCTACCAATTGATCTATTCGAGGGAGAGGATAGCTGTCTTTGAGGCAGGCTTTATTTAGGCCAGTGAAGTTGATGCACATACGCCATTTTTCATTCGTCTTCTTGACTAGCACTATGTTAGCGAGTCAATCAGGATACATTACTTCTCGGATGAAGCCGGTATTGACCAGCTTGTCCACCTCCTCAATAATTGCCTTCTAGCATTCTGGAGCAAAGCTTTTCTTCTTCTACTTTATAGGACGGAAGGTCGGATCCACTCCCAAGTGATGAGTCATCACCTCTGGGTCTATACCAGGCATATCCGCTGCCGTCCAAGCAAACAAGTCCGTATTTTCTACAAAAGAGCAGCTAGCCGAGTTTTGGTTACTTGATCCATGGGTGATCCGATTTTCACAGTTTGATGGAGATTTTCCTTCCTCAAGAGGATCTCCACTAGATCCTCGGATGACCGAGCATGCTCCCGGCCAGATCATCGCGAGCGCCCAAACCTATTAAGGGTTCAGGTTGGGATGTCGCCGGCTGTTCCTCTACCCACAGCTTAGTAGCAAAATACTATTGAGTCATGGCCTAATTGCCTCGGACTTGTTCCACTCCAACTTCCGTCGAAAACTTCATTATCAAGTGGTAGCTCGACACCACTGCCTTCAGTGCTCCTAGACTTAGTCGGTCAAGTATTGTATTGTAGGCTGATGGCAGGTTAAGTACAAGAAAATCAACATGAATAGTCGCCTCCCTGAGTTTGGTTCTTAAGGTAAGGGTAGTCTGATAGTCCCCTTCGAAATTATTGAACTCCCAGAGAAATCTTGGATCGGAGTACTGAATTTATTCAACTGTTCGGGAACAAACTCCATTGCGGTAAAAGTAGCAAAGTACAAAATGTCAACAAAACTTTCATTATCAATGAAAATGTGATGTACATTGTCATCAGCTATATTAGCAGTAATAACCACCGCATCATTGTGCGTAGTTTGTACACCTTCAGCATCTTAATCTGTGAAGATCATTGGCTCCTCGAGCCGAGGCTTCTTCGCCGCATGTGGCTCCACCGATCCAGACGACCCTCTAGTTATCATATGAATTTCACCGACAGGGGTCGATCTTCTACTACTGCCTACCCTCCTCCCGCGATTGTGCTGGTGTCAGCTGAGGTTGAGGCTGAGGGGTTGGCACTATCACTGCTGAAGCGTGGGAGGTCTCCGTTGCTGCATCCAGCTCTTAGAGGATATCGGTGTGGAGAACTTTATCGTCGGATGAATCGATCCAGTCTCCTCTCTCGGATCAGACACTCAATTTTCTCTTTGAGCTAGTAACAATCTTCAGTATCGTGACCATGGTCATGATGATAGAGGCAATACCTATCTGGATCGCAGCGCCCGAATTTGTCCGCATCTTAGGTTGTTGCAAATCTATTGGATCTTTCGATCTATTCTTGAAGTTTTACTCGACTTCCACATCTCGGTTGGTATGCGCTTCAGAGCGTGGAGGAGACCGTCAGTTAGGGGTTGAATCATGCCCGACCAAAGACTCGGAGACTGCCGTCTCCTCGGCTCTTGAGTATGATCTGCCGTCAGTCGTTGGGTTTGATTCACCGACTGTGGTGCCGACAGAGGCTGGATCGCTGCCTGAACGACAGCTGTTAGTTGCTGCACCTGCTGGAAAAACAAGTTGAATTACTCTACGGTCACCACCGTGGGTTTCTACACTGGCGCAGGAACTTCCGCCACTATCGGAGGCACGGGAGCGGAGTGATTTATTTCATTCTGCACCTATTGGGAGGTGGAGGTGTTGGTTTGCTGAGAGAAAATCTTATATGGAACCATCTTTGAAAGTTTCTGACTTGTTTGCTTCTTTCTATAGGACCTGAGATCCGACCCTTCCTCTATCTGTTGCGGCTTGTTTCTGGTTGACGTCAGAAAATTGAGAAGTGCAGCGTTGGAGCAACCTACAAAAAAGTTCGGACTAGAGGATTGTGTTTCGGTGAGGACTCTTGATGTTCAAGTCAGAACGCACAAACAGAGAAGCAGAGTTTTAGCTCTCCAAGATGGATAACTTACTTGGGTCCTCGGGGTTTGAGTATTTATAGAGAAAACGGTCGTGTAATCATTTTTGATAGACAGACTGGCCAAATCTGATGCGATTATTTGGTTGTGATTCTCAGGATCAGACAGTTACACCTAAAAGATTCTCAGAATCAGACAGTTACGTTCATATAGCATTGACAGCTATGGCCAGATAGCATTAATAGCTATAGCCAGTTGGCACCTGCCTTTGAATCTGTGCCTGATCAATCTGCTTTCGAAGAAAGATCAGAGAGTGTAGCATGCCAACTAGAAGTTGGGACTGATAGTTTTTCGATCAAGGATCAGACCAAACTTTTTCGTTTAAGGATTCGGATCAAGAACATTCTGACGAGAAATCGGACAAAATAGCCTCTGACCAGAGATCGGGATAGAAATTTGCTGATCAAAGGACAAACAAACCGTAACAATTAAGCCGCTTGAAAGGCGGTAATATGGATCCGATGGATCATAATAGGTTTGAATCTTCATACATCATCAGTCCATTCCAGATTACTCCTAACAGTTTCCAATTTGCCATCAGTTAAATTCCAATTTATCTTCATGTTAATATCACGTCTTGCAACTGGGATCAAGCTTCCTTTAATTAAACTCGAATAATGTCTAACTCAAGCTGGGGGTCTCAATTGACAGTTGTTCTAGGCCCTATGGCATTATTCATTTCTAGCTTGTTACTAAGTTGGTCAAGGGCCAACCATGGCCCGTGCTATAGTCCATGTGCAAGTTGGACCAGTTGAGTAGGTACTGTTATTCAAATAATTACAGTTTCTTGGTAACCTCAAAAATAAATCCAAAATATAATTACCAATTTTTAGATATTATATTTACATTAGAATATAGGCAGATTGATAGATAGATAAATCATTAGATGGATCATATCTAGATAAGTGCTGAATAGGATCCGTAAAATTAAACTCGCATATTTTATCGCATATGTGATCAAGTCAACTTAGAATTTAAATCGTGTAAATTTATGATATACTCAGATTTGGATCCAAATGATCAACATCGATCTATCTATTGATTGATCAATATTAATAGATCAATTGATTGATAGATAGACTATTAGAGATGGATTGTATCAAGATTAGTGTTGAACAGCATCCATAAAATTAAACCCACATAATGTACCACATACGTTGTCAAGTCACCTTCGAATTTAAATTGTGTAAATTTTTAGTACACTCGGACTTGGATTTGAAAAATTTACTCTCGGACTTGGATTTGAAAATTATGTATTTGAACATATATACCTCTAAGTCACCCTGATGTGGTCCAAGCGCACCTGTTAACGGATATGGCGTGTCTGCTCTTGATTCGTTCCTGTCGGCCCTTGCTGTTAGCTGCATTGTACCGCGCCAATGGTAAATGCTCCCGCGCGCCTAGCGAAAGAAGAACGTTCCACACCATTCCAGAAACATCCCCTTCCGGCCTTCCATCACCTCTCCCGATCCCACTCGAACGTTCCCGATCCCAAAAATTTCCCAACCCAAATCCCTATTTATACCCGACCTCCCACCCAATGCAAACCATCCGAAAAAATCCCTGCTTTCGAAAACCTCGCAATCGTTTTAGAGAGAGAGAAAGAGAGAGATGGAGAGTCCTTTCTTCGCAAGCCGACGGAATCCAATTCGCTATGGCTACGTTGCCCAGCCGAGGCCTCGCCCGCCGGCGGCGAAGTCCCGGGTCGTATCTATCCCTGTCCAATTCGTCAGGTCAGAGGAGGAAGAGAAGACGGCGAAGAAGCCTGCCGCCGCGGCCGCCGTGCAACAGCCGGCGGAGGTCGACCGGCGGGGCCGCCGTCAAGGTCCAGAAGGTCTTCCGCGGGTTCTTGGTGCGGAAGAACGTAAGGCTTGTCCACAAGGTCGCAGCTGAGGTGGACGAGATCGAGAGGAGGATTAGAGCGGAGGAGGAGGTGATAAGGAGGGACGAGAAGGAGCGGCTGAGGGTGAATGAGATGCTGATGGCGTTGTTGTTGCGATTAGATTCGGTACGTGGGGTGAGGGATTATCGGAAGAAGGTGATCCGGAAAGTGATCTCGCTGCAGGACGCCGTGGATTCGATCGCCGCCGCTCGGGATGAGAAGGAAGTCGGAGGCGAAACCCTAGGCGCAGATATTGGTGCACCGGTCGAAACCCAAGTGTCGCCGGCGGTGGCAGAGGAGCACCGCATCGTTGAAGAAGTCGTTCCTCAGGAATGCGAAGACGGGATCTCGGAAACCCTAGATGCCCAGAAAGAGGAAGCGAAAGCAGAGGAGGATGAGTCCCTCGAAGAAACCCTAGAAGCGAAGGATGAAGCACCAGAAAGCAAGGAGGACCTAGCAGAAGGTCCTGTCACGATAGAATCGAAGAGCGTCGAGGTGGGCAACATCGGAGATCCCATGGAGGAAACCCTAGGAAACTACCCAGCGGACACAGCTCCACTGGGAACAAGGGTAAACAGAGGAAGTAGTGGAGGAATCCGAGTTGAAGAGGAAGGTGCCATCTTCGATCCAATGGAGAAAGAGAGGGCCACTGAGATCGGGGCAGAAGAAAGGAGCACAACCTCGGATCAGATGCAAGGAGTGGTGGAGAGCCCGGGGGTGAAGGAGGTGATGGAGAGGGTGGTGGCAGAGAACGAGAGGCTGAAGAGACTGGTGGCGGAGCTCTGCGAGAGAAGCGCCCAGCAATGCCGGCTGATGGGAGGGCTGGTGGAGAGGGTGGAGCATTTGGAGAGGAGGATGGAGAAAAGGAGGAGGAAGAACATGAAGAGAAGGCATGCTGAGAATAAATATATCCTCTGCTCTTGAGAAGTTAAGAAGTATATGTTTGTTGTCTAAAATGGTGTCTGTTGCATTTTTGTGGATATGTTTTGTGATCAATATTACGTGTGTCTTTCTCAACTTAGCCTGGAATAAAGAGATTATATGGATTGTTTCAAGGAAATCGTTTGCGTTATATTCTTTTCTGGTTTGTAAGTTGGTGAGGTTATGAGACTTTTCCAGAAGTGTTCAATGATTGCTGGATCACCATTGTTGATATCAACCTCAGGTACTGGTTAATGTTGAGTGGGTATGGATTGGGTATCTTTTAGCATTTCTTTCGACCTGAACACTGAGTATAGAATTTATTTGGTGGTTGTGGGGTACATTAACTTATATTTTGCCGTTTCTTTTCGACACAGAAAAGGATTCAGAAACATTCAGAAACCAACGAGGAAAATACAAAACAGGAAACCTAGAACCAAGGAGGAAAATACAAAACAGGAACCGAAAGTACAAAAGCGGAAACAACAGACAAATAAGAGCAGTGAAGCAGCTTC
The DNA here is from genome assembly GCA_000441515.1 of Elaeis oleifera. Lineage (NCBI taxonomy): Eukaryota > Viridiplantae > Streptophyta > Magnoliopsida > Arecales > Arecaceae > Elaeis > Elaeis oleifera. The sequence goes on along the minus strand of KE505628.1, from coordinate 165,474 downwards.
AAAAAAATCTGGGCAAACGGAGATAGATAAAGATCCCCAAAGGAAAGTAGCAATCTCCCAAAAGGGCCTGTTTTGAGTAAATGCTTCAGAACATATAAGCTGGCACTTATATTTAGAGCTGAAAAACTGCTTAAGTAAATAATATCAGTCAAAAACTCACTCAGCTGGTCCGTTCTCATTAATCCATTTGAAATGCTATCTCATGGTGACAGGTGCAAAGTACCAAGCAACTCTTGTCAGTGATTTTTTTCTAAGTGACCGTAGCAGTGCTCTTACAGCTAAACTTCAATGTCTTGGCAGTAATATGTTATGCTTGGTCTTGATCCTAGCCAATTTTAGGCATTAAAGGAACGAATGTATGCATATTGTAAATACAGGAAGACATGTTCTTCACCAGGAAGACAACAATCTGCAACGATCTTACGAGTAATTTTTGTTCAGGTAAGGCTTCCTGGTAAAGCCTTTGATGACAAACTGGATATATATGAAACTTTTTACAGATATTAATATGGTTACAGCAGAGGTTTGGTTGACCATCATTGCGACTTACAAGTATCACACAAAAAAGTCAAAACTAGTAGTTTCCAGTACAGAATGCCTGCAGATTTGTTATGTGTGGATGGATAATGATTATAAGCATCAATTTCTGGTTGCAGTGGTGCCTCCCATTTGTCTGTATCATCTAGAGATTATAATTCCTGACATCACTCCTCGAAGGACTTTGTAAGTATATGCATTTGTTATGCTAACTAATCATGCTTGGCCACATTTTCGTAAACAAGCAGTTCCTTCTTCCTGATATTCTTGCCTGGTAATCCAGAACTCCGGTGCATCCTGCTCCAACAAACCAACTGATCAGCACTAGGTTCAAGATCAGACAAAGTTGGATGTGATTTCATTAGGAAATAAACCTTAAATAGTTTTCAGTGAATACATTTAGGACAGTGATGTTATTGTGATGACATACAATGACAGGTTGCTTAAAGAGCTCTCTAAGCTCCAAAAGCAAAAGATGGTGGGATACGAATTGTCCCACGTCTATACATGTAATGACATAGTGGTTCAGAGAATTCTAGGCTTCAGAAGAGAGAGAGAGAGAGAGAGAGAGAATGCAAGAGGACAGGAAGCAGCAGCACCTTCATGATTCCAGCAAGGACAGCACCTCCTAGGTAAACCATATGCTTTCTTCGTGGAGGATCCTCTATTCGCAACCGTAGTTTCTGTCAAAGCATAGAGAAAGGGAAATAGACATTCATTTCGTCAGCTGATAAACAGCAGCTAGTTTGGAACTGCAAAGACATCATATAAAACTGATTTGCTAACCAGATATCTGTTCCACAATGCATAACATGCTGTTAGGCATGTTGCAGTCAAAAGCACACAGGTCCATGTTAGTTTCCTCAGGCAAGTGATCCTAAGAAGGGTATATGGGAGATGAGGTACAAAAATTTGAGGAAGTTATATATTTTGTCACTTGTCCCACATGAAAGCAGCAGTAGGAACATCAGCCTCAGTGGTACCATATAGATTCAAAAGCATTATACATGATTACCTTGTGCATGTGTATGGAGTAGATGAGATTGTTGATTGTGTTATTCTTAATCCTAGTCAAGAATCCTTCCATCTGATGTGTAATAACATATTGGACACAGATTAAAAACCTGTAATGTACCAAAAGATAATTCAAGGTGTTGACAAGTAACCCACTCAAATGCAACAATGAGGTAGTGCCTTCATTCACATTTGCCAGAATATCTTTAAGATCTCCCATATCTGCAGAATGACAATGTATTTTATTTGTGATTGTGCAGACTCTTTTTATTAGTATTAGATGATATATTCAGTTATCTGATACACTGTCATGTGAGAAAAATATTGCAGCAGGATTTCCATTTAATATGCAATAGGGTCTGCAACATGCTCTTGCACTTTTCTTGTTTATCCTTTTTTCCATTTTGTGTTAAATGCAATCTCTGGGTTTAATACCTCCAGGCTCCAGCAATTGAGCACAGCATGTGCTAAATTGAAGAATTCACTATTCTGGACATTTAAAATCAAGGAGATTGGCAATCTTGTGGCAAGTAGTTTCTATTGGAATTTTATTCTCGGTATCAACCATGTAGTTCAATATACAGGGGGGCAATACAGAAAAGTTTGAAGAAGAGAATTAGAGTCCTCTCAGACACTTATTGTTGAATTACCATATGACGAAAGCTAAACTGCTCTATGCTTTCTAGCATTTCAGGAATATCTGATGGCACACAAGAAGCAACCATAACCAAGCAGAGTCCAAGTAGGTGAGTTTCTCAATTCTATTTCATCATGTATAATATGATCAAGAAAGAAGTCTAAGGACTCAAAACACAGTAAACCCTATAGCAGGGAGATTGAGAAATCATATCATAGTGTAATTAGATTAGCAGTCCCATCAAACTAGGAAAGAAAGTTATCGGGTGGTGGGCTATGGTGATAGCCACAATGATTAATCCCGTGAAAACAGAGATAAAAAATTACCTTTAACCCATCTTTGTTTCCTTTCAAAACCACTTCAAGATAGCGATCCAGAATTTCCTTCTCCAAGCTGTTCGAATAACATGGACAGGTATTAGATTTGTACTCCACAATATGTTTCCAAGATAGCTGGAAGTCAGTCGAAATGTATTTCCCCATTTGTTCTCAAGTGACGTTCATAGTCCATAGACATGACAAATTGCAGTTTCATCTTGTAGAGAACTATTACTAGAATTTTGAGTAATGATTAGTGCTATAGTATATCCTATTTGAACTGCAATATAAGATTTCAAGAACTAAGAGGGATATAAAACTCCATTTTTACATGTGCATATCTTAATACATATAAAACTTAGACTTGTAGGAAGCATGATAACAAGTTTCTCATGCTCTGGATTTAAGTTGAAAACATGAAATCCACATTTGATATGGCCTCCTGGAAATGGCCCTGGCCATGGATCATGTCAGCTACAAGGAGAAGACTTGCGAGTTTCTGAATAGAAGGAGGTCGATGCTTTAAGATGTGTCAAGAGATTGAAATTTGTAATAACTAAAAAAGAATAATCTATTTATTAGAGATATTTCTAAAATATCCCAGCATCATGAAAATAATGTTTTGGAGCACTATGTTTATCTTAGAAGTGTTTGAAAAGAGTGATAGACCAACCATGTACCTTCTCTGGCTCAATGAAACTTTAGTTAGATTTAAGATGACTTCTTGGAACCTCTCTCGTTGCTCGTGGTGGGTGCTCAAAGCTGCTTTACTTTGCTCCTGCTTATTTCTTCTTTCTCGTTCTCTTTATTCTACTCATTGGTTATTCTCATACGACAACAGCAGAAGATATTGAACCATTGGGGTGTGCAGTGGGGGGCGTGGGGCATGGGGATTTGGTGGATGGGGGATGTTGTGCTAAAGTTCATGGGCCATATTATGTCCAGCAGATGGGTTGGTGTGCTTGAAGGTTGGCAAGATATTTCTCATGTCTAAGGAAGATAAAAATCAACCCTAGCTTGTGAGATGCATGGGGAGTCTACTAGTATAGGGTGTACTAGTAGTCCTAGCCTTATTATTGTAATCTTTGGAGTCCTAACCTGTCTATGATAAATTCTGCTATGCATTCTACCTGAAGAACATGAATTTTTATGTGTTGATCATCTAAAGGATTTATTTCTGGTTAAGGCTCATTGAATGGTAATGTCACCATCAATTATCGATCAATCTTGTTTTATAAGTTTGTAGAGCTGCTCCAGAGTACACATATCTTTATACAAAATTAACATAATTTTTGATGGATTATTTAATTTAGTGATCTTTATTTTGAATTCCACAAAACTTTTCCCTGGACCAGATATCCTTTATATTCTCCTTCTCCCGTACCAAATCAATCATAATCTCAGCAGACAACCAAATTTCAGCCACAGCACTTCTCTTCTAGCATGAGTTGTGACTAAAGCCCAACTATAAGCCCAAACATGATCAGAATTCTTCATACTCAGAAAACAATCATAATGCGCAACTTTGTCCTTACAGTTGCCAGTCTCACTCCTTCAAGTTCTAACTTTAGGTAAATGAAGCATGATTTGATTCTGTCATCATTGCTAGGTGAAAGAGGAAATCACATAATCAACATTGCATAGTATATGAGCACAAAAGCAATCCACAAGACAAGGGGGTGATGGGCAACAAAGCAAAGTGATTAGAATTACTGATAATATGGACAAATACTGCATAAAATGTGCATATGTTTAAGCAGTTATGTGTAGTTCACACATTTTCAGATGAAGAAAATGATATTAAAGTAACCGATATTCCTGGTCTATATGTGATTCTCTCTTAAACTGTACATATTCATCATATATAAACCAAGTATCTAATATGTACCTATGTTCCAATAGTCCAGTTATCAATAGGAAATTAGAAGGAACACTGAAGTTTTTATGTAAAAGCCAACTTTAAGTGGACATCTCGAAAATAAAAGCATGATTGTTTCAAATGTTTAAGGTTATACCGGCTAGGCAGTCCAGGGTACATGGTACTCCCTCCACTCAGAACAATATGCTGGTACAGCTGCCAAAACAAAACAAACTACTTATGAGAAAGCATGACCACAGAGCTTAATTGAATAGGATATAGTTTTAAATATTAAAATCAATCAAAAGATATAGGATATCAGACAGAGCCAAATTACAGTCTACCATGCACAACTGCTCAACATACAAGGACAACTAAATGATTCTGCACTCTCATATCACACATAGTACAAAAGGAGCAGAGTGCATTCATTTATTAGCAGATAAGCTCATAAATACCTCTAATTCTGCAAGAAAGATTGACAAATGGAAACCATATAAATTTTGAGGAACAAAAGAATGATGAGAGGCTCTAATATCAAATTTAAGACCAAGTTAAAATTGGCTGCGATAACCACACACCCACACACACACACACACACACACAGAGACTCACACTATGTCGAATCTTCACTTTCCAGAAAGGTTACATGAACTTATGTGTAGATGATACGACCTAGCTTGCTAATTAAATTCCATCTATATGGGTAGCTAGGAACTCCAGCTCATGCTTTTATTGTAATCAATTCAAATAAGGCATTACAATTACCTCATAGTGATATTGCATGGAAGCTGCTCAGATAACAAGAGCTAATCCTGGAACAAGGTCGATGATACATATACAACTGATATGTGTGAACCCAATATAACTTAAATCACAAACGTTCTAAGGTCTTCAGAAACAACCTAATTCAGATATTGTCAAAGGCCAACAAAAACTGACAAAACCATCAAACAACATTATCTTTTAAACATCACTTCAAAATTAAATATAATCATGCAAACATTTGAAGTAACAGTTGCCCACAAATGGCCTACAGAGCAATTCAATTACCATCATCCTGTTGTCTATATCCATTTCCTGAATGCAACGGAATGCCATGTCCGCCATTCCATCACCTTCAACATCTATAAGCTCCTGTATCCAGAAAATAATGTCAATAAATATCTATCAAGCTTAAGTTTCAATAGGTTTTAAAGAAAATGGATTAAGGTCATCGTATGGACCAAAAAACCTAGGTGGAAGGAGACTATTGGTCAATAAAAATATAGATGAAACTATACTTGACTTTAGAAACATTTTCGCTCGTTATCTTGGACAAATCCTAGGAAACAAGGAACAAGAATACTGATCATATATGTAGAAAAGGGGTGCATATGTAAAGTAACAAACATTACTAATATGAGCTTTAACCATGATAACTCTGCAACCCATTTAATAAATTACCAGGCAAAGATTCATATATCATCCTATATGCATGTGTACTATGAAATGAAATATGGATTTACCAAGATAAGCCCTTTTTCCTTTAGCAACCAATATGGCCGGTTTGTCATTATTTTGAAAAGACAGAACATAAGGCGAAAAACTATATTATAGAAAGGAGAATCCATCAGTTCACTTCTATGATTTTGCTATCACTTTCTAGCTTAAGAAGGACCTGCATTTAGGAAAGGCATGTTCAGAAAAATAAAGGACAACTGAAAACAGAGAACCCCACTCTCACGTTAACCTTAATTGTCTGAAAGTCAAACTACTAGATGTAGTGACAGTCTAAACTCTAATGCACATTTCACAAAAAGGTAGAGGTGCCCAATTAACCTTTCTGCTTTCCTATTGGTATCGAATTATGAAGTACTGGATATTGGTTGACTTCAAGGTTTTCCATTGTTTATTGGTCAGCAGCTTACAATTTGAGCTCAACAATAATATAGGTAGGTGAGGGTCAAAACTAACCTGTGGTATCTTAAAAACTTTGTGTGAAGGGTGTTCAGTTACAACAAAAACAACAACAACAACAACAATAACAACAACAACAATAATAATACAAATTCCTCCATAAAATAGACAAAGCATGTTACAATCTGGAAATTACATATTAATAGTAACTCGCATACCGGAGTAAAAAGCGCCTCGGGGGCCTGGAATCGTTCAGTACCAACTTTGATAACTCTTCCATCTGGCAGCTGATTAAATGAAGGTTAGAACTGATAGTTGAAAAAGGAAGGAAACTATAGTTGTTCTGATATACGCAAAAGAAGCACAGCCACAAGTAATAAGGATTCCACATCTTATGTTTATCAGTACATAGAATTTTCACTTAATAAGATGACATCCTCCTGTTCAAGAAGACAAAAACACTACAAGATGCGACATTTTTATTAACTGGAAATTGAAAAATTGAGAATACATGAAGCAATGTTTTGTGTCCTTTATCTCCTAAAGAAAAATTCAAACAAGGTGAGATACCATCAAGAGTTGAGAACCAAATTTAATTGACTGCTTTCTGCATTAAGCAGTCTAAGGCAATGGTGGACTATCAGTCTGTCATTAATAATTCTTTAGCAAGTAATAAAGGCTATGAGGATAGATGAAAAGAGTTTTTGTTTTTTCCCACTCTCCTGCAGGAAAAGTCAAGCTAGGTAAGATTGAAATATTGAATGCCCAGAGAAGAATTTGAATATTTGATTAACTGCTCCCTTCAGTTAAGCATTGGAAGCATTAATGCAATACACTTCATGTCCCGCTTGTCATGTGTTGCAATGGCATCATCTTGCACTGTCATTTTTACAATTTCTGTACATACAGCTAAAGGCACAAAGCTAGATGTGGAACCCATATATCCACCACAGGTCCAGATACCTTTAGAAATGTCAGTATTTTAGTGTACTTTCATTTGTAATCTTTCCATCTGAGTTTGTCTCTTGTAAGCCATCATTTTCTAGCCAAGATAAGGCACTGCTTTTATTCTTATATATTGAACTTAGACTTTGATTGGTTATTAGAACTCTCCTGGGCTCCCTTAGACCATGCCTTTGTAAGCTAGGCAATTCGATAATATGATGATACTTTCCCCAGAGAAGTTAATTTTGATATGGAACAACATGCAATTCCCTGGAATCGTCTAGGAGCATCAAAAGTGGAAAGAACCCTCACAATAGCATCATAACAGTCTGTTCTTTTCTAATGGACTGAATTCCATAAAGATCTTATCAATAGCCTTTGCTGAAGACCTCAGGATTTTTCAAGATGGAATTGCCCTTTGTGAGGGACTATGACCCCTTTTCTTTAACCGCATTTTTTTTCAGCGATTTTATTTTAAGGGCTCTTATTAGACTTGGAGCTTATATAATGAGCTCCTAACCACCTACCAGTCAAAGGAACACAGTTAAATGATGACTAATGGAACTAGCAGCTCCAATTTTTGTAAACTCATAATAAATAGATTGTTACTTCACACACCAAATGCATGCTCAATATCTTGATCAAACATGCAACAGAAAATATAACTTTAAATGTATCTGAGTAGCTTTTAAGCCGGTGATTCTCCTACACACAAGTTCTACATTATCTTGCATTGTGGTGTTGTTGACAGAACGTAACCGTTAACGCAGAGCCTTCTAGTAGTACAAGAGTCTGCCCACTAATTCCTACTTGGAAAATGAATGTGGCGGTTGACATAATACGAAATTCTCAACATTTACTTTTCAGCATTTTTTAAAAGAGTATGATGGAACACATGAATTGGTCTTCAGAATAGGCAGAAATTAATTGGTACCAACTACCAAGCCATAAAGTACAACTATGTTTGATCACTGAGACTAATAAAATGAATTCCTGTGCTGGTGTCATGATGGTTTAATGTAAGAAAAAAAAGGAAATGGTTTCTTAATATCAGGTATTTTCTAGATGGAAAAGAAAAATAAAAGAACAGACACATGCAAGAAGAAATAGGAGTTTAGAATAAAGAAAAGCTTGAAAAGTATCTTAGTAAAAGAAAGACATGAATAATCCAACCTCAAGGCTCAAAGGATGGGAGCCTAAAGGGAAACCTCATTACTGGATCTACAACATAGGTCAAAAGAAAGAAGGTTCCTACGGAAGTGGTTAAAGTAACTCTGACAGTGTAATCAATCAGCAACACATGATCCATTGGATGACAGAGACATGAAATAACTGAGTGGTGTGCACCATAAATGTAGTTACATTCTCACAATTGTTGTATGTACAGATGACAAAGGGCATTTGCTATGTGCCTAAAGTACTGTCCCAGCCAACATTTTATGTCTCATAAGATAACCACTTTAGGTTCAACCAGTTGTTAGTCTACAACATGTACATACCTATCTCTTAACCTATTAAGCATCATTACAACCTCCATGACTCAAAGGAAACACAAAAGAAGGTGGTCTGACATGAGAAATAAATTGTTTGTGCTAAACAGTTTTGGTTACTTCCACACAAAAAAAAAAAAACAAAAGGAAAGATGCTAAAGAATCTTGGTTGAATGTACACTACTAGGGTATACCTATGTCAAAAAGGAGATTGTGCATTTGTTTACAAACAGGAATAGTTTACAAACAAAAGATACTGCCAACTTAATGGAAGTGGCCGGTGATAAATACCCATTTCTACCAGCTGAAGCAATGTAATATCAAAATGAGGCAAAACATGAATTCATATGCAGCTCTCATTTACATGTACAGGTGGACAGTCATTCTTCCAAAACTTGACTGCTGCATACTACACTTCTGTTTGGAAATCCTCAACCATAAAAGAATAAAACAGATAAAACAGAATCTCTTGAGCTAATATATGTGGCATATATAAGATAACAGGACAATTTACTTACAGTATATTTCTTGACAAGAATAGTAGTTTCCAGGCCTAACTGGTATTCACGTTTGTAATCATAGCTGCATAAGTACAGATGTTGGTAAAATCCTGGAGTATCTAGATATACTAATCTAGCCAAATAGCTTCATGAAGAGAGAAAAACCTCACCTAATGTAACATAGCTTTCTTTATTTGCCTTACAGTTTCAAAATCTGCGGACCTATTCATGGCATACCTGCAAAATCCAAATTAATCATTATTACTGAAATGAGTTCATTCCCTAGCATGTCTAATCATTTGCAGTGTTGGTTCAGAAAGTAACTCTCACCCTCTACGAGAGAGCAAATCAACAAGGTAAGATGTTATATGCCTGCCAGCTACATTCATTCGCTTTGTTAGATGGGGAAATGAGTAGCCATCAACTACAGGAACCTGCCAGCCACTTAACTAATGTGAGACAATATCAAAACTGGAGTAAAGATCTGGTGTAAAATCTGCAGCACCAGTCAATCATAATTTACATTAGACCAATATGCATTTGGCTCTGACATCCAGCAAAAATGTTAACTATAAAGTAGATATACTTTCTCCACCTCAAATCTCACACTTGATCAATGATACTCGACCAAGAAACAATTAGATAAGGGCAACTTTGGTAGAAACGTTGAGCGTAGGAGCAAATTTCCAGAACATGCTAATAAAAGGGTGTGTTCTTCATACATATTTACAAATAGACTCAAAATAATAGAAAAAGGTAAAAGTACAGGAATTGCATCATGGGAAGTGCAAGTCAAATTTGACTAGAACAAGTGGCATCAGATAGTGAACATCCTTTGTACAATTTAAATTCTTGCAGCTGTATATTCTCAGATACATTGTTAAAAAATAGTTCAGTATAAAAAGAATTACTGTACCCATTGAGTAGTTGCATCCGAAAATGCATAATACCAAGAACCAGGATGGACATCATGAATATAGAAGCATATCCAGAACCAAATAGATGAACTAGAGTATCTTTAAGGTGCATAATAAAGTAAAAGAATAAAACTTCTCCAAATCATAAATAACTCCTTTCATGTGGACAATAAAGAATTTTGGAATCAAGATGAACTAGAGTATCTTTAAGGTGCATCATAAAGAAAAAGGATAAAACTTCTCCAAATCACAAAAACTCCTTTCATGTGCACAATAAAGAATTTTGGAACTCTCGAAATCCACCATACCACATGAGTGACACCATCACCAGAATCGATGACAAGACCAGTCAGCAAGCCTGTCAAGCATAGTTGATGTTAGGAGATTGATCGCATACTAGCTGGAAAACACAAGATAATATATATTACAAATAAAATGTAGAAAATAGCCAAATGATGGATCCAAGAAAGCTCAATTAGTGAATTATGACATCCAAGTCAATGATTTTCAGTAGATTTATCAATTATCATTTAAAGATATCCATGTTACACGAGTGACTCATAAACTAAGATTTATTGAAATGCAAGCATATAAAATCTACATAAGCACCTTGAGCGTATAATGTAAGAACAGCTTGGATTTGAATGAAGACAGCAGTGAAATTATACTTCTCAAACATGGTCTCTATCTGTTATACATGAAGCTCAATTTGTGAGAACTGACTTTGACATAACTAAATATTGATTGGATCAATACCACTCGGGATGTATTACTGAAACACATGGTGATACATAACAGAGGGATTAGCAATTGAGAAGCAGTACTGACCATTTTTTCACGATTTTTTGAAGGATTGAGAGGCGGATCTGTAAGTAATATCTTACATTCAGATGGATCTATCTGGAGAGAGGAAATACAGAGTATAACACCAATCACTTTTATGAAGCAACTAAATGAGCTGAACCAGATTCATAATCGAAGACAATCATACAGCATGGGTGCTTATAAGGTGATCTACCAGGAGGACTGACCAAAGCCTAATGTCATAATTACATGCTACAATCATTATTCAATATACTGAAACTATACCTTTAGTTCACTGTAAAAGGCATGATCCCACACATGGCCCATATCTTCCCAATTCTGCACAATTCCATTGCTGACAGGATAAGATATATCTAGTTGATGCCGAAGGTCTGCACAAGCTGCTCCCACGACAATATCCTGAACAAACCAAAGAAAAGGATCGGCACCTTTTACAGTGTACGCATTTTGTGCTATCTTTACCGAGTCACTCAAAACATATAGATAGAAGTCAAGCAACAGTCTTTACTCCTAGGATATAACAAATTTATGTGCATCAATTAGAGTTTTACGGCAAAGATTATTAGCATTAAATAGGCAAAGCAGTAGAGATCGGACCGTCAGTTCCTGTTCGATGAGCGATTCTTCGTAACGAAGCAACGGCCTTCCGACCACGCACGGAACACAGAGGTAGGAAAGTTCTCTCCAGCAAATCCACACTTCACATACTGCATCAGACTCAAGAACAGCTCCAAATTACTCAATTATTATCTTAAAATAGTTTTCTCTCGATCGGTAAAGTTGAAATTAGTGCTCATGAAATAAATAACAAACGGGCTGCAAGCAAAAAAAAAAATCACAATTTCTTCAAGAAAGAACGTGAAAAGAATGAGAACTTGCAATGGCTATCGTTCTACTGCAAATCGAAGTTACTCGTCAGGAATTTTACTTGATAATTCAACGGTTCATAAATTTTCAGCAGGGTTTTCAAACGATCGGCAGTTCGTTCTTCGATTCAAATATTTAACCTATAATAAGATCCAAAAAAAATAAAAAGGGTCTAGAGGGATCGGATCTGCGGATCTGACGAAGATCTACTCGATGAATTGCGCCAAAAAGAATAAAAAAATATATAATAGTGGAAGAACTGTAATCGTGGGGAATAAAAAGGGAACGTAGTGGTTACCCCGGTGCCATTGTCGCAGACGACAACATTTCTGTTGTCCATCCTCGCCTCTCTCTCTCTCCCTCCCCTCTCTTCGTTAATTCTGAACTCCAAAGCGGGGATGGAGCGCGTGCGATGCACGCATGCGCGCGCACTGGTCTTGAGAGGGAGCGATGAACAGAATTCTGCACGTGAGGAACACGTGATCAATTTTAATGAGAGACTTGTTTTAGGTGAACGGCTAGGTTCCACCAAACAAGATAATGTATTTTTTTTTTTTTGGTGAAAAAACAAGTTCATGATTAGTTACCAAAAAAACATCCTAATCCCCAATCTGCAGTCCAATTCGCTCTCGGCATAAATGTCTGACTTCCAGCGATACACACCCTCCCAAGACACTCTAGAAATTGCATAGCATCGGATGAGCAGATTGATCATAAAAAAACCGCTTGACATCAATAAACCGTAGAGGGACCACTTGGCATCAGTAAAGAGGATAAGAGAGTTGGGCATTGCATTTGGACCGATTAGTGCAGATCCTCACAAGATTGGGAGTGGTGAAAAATATTTGAGGATGTAAGGACTATTATCTTGCTATAAAATTGATCTCAAAGGTTTATTGTCATGAGATAATTGTAAGAGATTGAAACAATTCCACCATTTCAAGGATGGAATTTGTTCTCATAGTGATTGTTGGCAAAGAATGAATACAGTATTGCTCTTGATTTTGTGCTTTGGATGATGCAGGTAGTAGAAAAGGAGAGAGAAGAATAAGAGGAGAGAGAAAAAAGAAGAAAGAGAAGGCAACCCAATATTATGCATTCTCAAATCTTAATTACGCAAACTAGATTCTTAATTAATATAATAATAGATTTAAATAGATCACCCAAAATCTTAATAAAAATCTACATAAAAATAATTTTTTAATTATCAAATAAATAATTTTTTAGTTTTATATTTATGTTTAAAAAAGCACGCCTTAATGCCTTATTAAGACGATCCTCCATCGCTAGATGTATGTTTCTTTGTGATCTTTTGCAACCGGTTTGCATATGTCAAGCAGAAGCAGATGAAACAAGAGGATAAAACAAGAACTTAAACTTCAACAAGACAAAACAATCTTAAAGAAACAAATGCTCAAATTCTCCAAAGTAAACTTCACTCGTTACCAAGTAGGCATTATTGCTCACTCAAAATTCATGAAAGAAGAATACAAACTGAATGTGCACAAGGTATGTGACAGCAAACATGTGGCTCATACAATAATGTCAACATAACCTCTACCCAGAATTTGTCTTTCCAAGTGAGTGGCAAATATTTTTATGTCTGCTTTGAAAGCTGTTAATAGATACGGATCTGTGGCAGCCAAGATTCAACTAAAATTATCTCTTGCAAACTATCTACTTGGAGCTTGGCTTCTCTCCAGTTAGTCATATAGTGGAGGTAAGTACTGTTCCCATCCATAGATGCTAATATAAATCTACTTTTTGAGTAGCAAATTCTTTGCTTTGTCATCGAAAGACTCACTGTCATATCTATGAATAAATTTTTTTGAAAAATCTTTTAGATACTCTAGGATCATGTCCAAAAACATCACCATCCAGTCTTCTCCCAACTATTTGGCATCAACTTCATAAATTCATATCCACTGTATAAATATCAAGGCTATCTCCCAAGTCACCACAAATCTTTCCAAATCCCTTCTCACAACCTCCATGGTATTTGAGGTTCTCTCTCTTAGATAGTCCGCTGAAATGATGGATATCTTATTTGATAGCACTATCCATAAGCAAACAATAAATGATATATTCTGACAAGCATTCACCAATAATCTGAGCAAGAACAAGACCCCCCAACAAAATGGTGAAAACGGTTGCAGTCCCTCACTATCACTTGCCTATCATAATGCTGCGAAGCCAGCTTCAAGAACTGATGACAATCATTGCAAACACGTAGGTTCTTAAATATTCGAATGGTAGTTCCCTTCTCCGTGGTTATTAGTCCATAAGCAAGAGCCAATTTCTCACTATGATGGAGGAGTACTTGCTCCCTTCCATTGCTATCCACATCATGCAACACAGAAGAAGTGCATGGTACATATCCCTTCCTCTTCAATCTTCTAGCCATGTGGTCCAGCATTTGATATATCTGTCTGCAATGAGGATGATGTTGGTCTCCGGCAAAGAATTCATGAACTCCATTGCTCACCTCGATCGAACTGCACCCAAGCTTCTTTATAGCTCCCTTCTCCTTCATCATCCTCCTCATTTTTGCTGCATCTTCCACCTATTAGCTTTAGAATATATGTTAGCCAGCAAAACATAATTTGCACAACTTTGAGGTTCCAATTCTATGAGATGGAATGCCACCTCCTCTGCTAACTTCACATTGCCATGGATTTTACAAGCGCTGAGCAAAGATGCCCACACCATGGGTGGAGGCTCCATTGGCATGCCCAAAATCAAGTCATGAGCCTCTTCCAGATGTCCAGCTCGGCCAAGCAAATCCACCATGCACCCAAAATGTTCCACCTTTGGCATCAATTTGAACTGCTCCCTCATCATGTTGAAATATTTCAACCCAAACTCCACCAGCCCACCATGAGCGCAGACCCTCAAGAGCCCCTTAAAGGTAACAGCATTTGGCCAAATCCCTTTACTTCTCATAAAATCGAAGACCTGAAATGCCTCCTGCGATCTCCCATGCATTGCAAAGACCTCGATCATTGTACTGCACAAAAATGCATCCCTTTTCACTGCATGGTCAAAACTTTTCGAGCATCCTCCAAATTGCCACACCTGCCATACATGTCAACAAGTGCAGCAGTCACATAGAGATCCATCTTTATCCTTTGCTTCTGAATGTAGGCATGAACCCATTGTCCAAGATCCAATGCTCCCAGATGAGCACAGGCTGGTAACACCGCGACAACAGTAACCTCATTGGGCTTGATGTCTGAAGCTTGCATCATCCTGAACAAATCCAAAGTCTCAGAGAAGAGCCCACAGTGGAAGTAGCTACCAATCACTGCATTCCAAGACACCACATTTCTCTCCGGCATCAAATCAAACAACTCCCTCGCAAAACAAAGTCGCCAGCTTTAGCGTGCCCAGAGATCATGGCATTCCAGGAGACGATATTTCTCTCAGGCATTTCATCAAAAAGCCTCCTTGCTGCCCGAAGATCACCTATCTTGCAGTACATATCGAGAATGGTATTCCAAGAAGAGACATTTCTCTCCGGCATTCGATCAAAGAGATCGCGGGCGAGCTCGAAGTCGCCGGCTCGCCGCACTTCACGTGGCCGGCTATCATGGTATTGTAGCTAATGGCGTCACGGCCGTCGGTCCGGTCGAAGACGCGGCGGGCGAAATCGGGTGGCCGCAAGAGCAGTAGGCGCCCACGAGGGCGGTGCAGAGGGGAAGGTGGGCGTCGAGGCCGGACTTTACGGCGAGGCCGTGGGCTTCAAGGGCGGTGGCGAGGGAGGGGAGAGCGGCAGCAGAGCGCAGGACGGCGGGAAGGGTGAAGGGTCGGGGGGACGGAGCGAGCGCGCATGAAGGTGTACGCGCGGAGGGCGTCGAGATGGGCGCCGGAGAGGGCGAAGGCCTTGATAAGGGCATTGTAGGAGGAGGGAGGAGAGGGGTCCGGGAGGGAGCGGAGGAGACGGCGGAGCTCGTCGGTGGTTGCGCCGGATAGGGAAGAGGGGCGGAGGCGGTGGTCGCGGCCGCTGGGACGCCGCCGAATTGAGGGTTTGGAGGTCTTCTGGGCCCATTGGTCGGTGGGGTAACGGTTGGGGACGGAAGAGGGGAGATGGAGGTCATAGCGGCGTTGGCTGGGTTCAGTTTTGTCTCGCCCAACCTACCCTCCTCTCTCTCTCTCTAATATAATATAATATAATATAATATTTATTTATTTATTTATGTAATGGGAAACGAAGCAACTATACAAATTAGGGTTAATATATTCAACAAAATAATAAATATATATATATCATAAAGAGCAACAACAACCATCACTGTTCTATTTATATAATATTTTTTAAAAGCTAAACTACATAATAAGAGGCAATCCAATCTACAGCATTGTTTGTCTTCTAATAAAAATGTCTAACCTCAAAAGAGGCATACTCCCTCATGATCCTCCAAATATCACGAAGAAAGATGCTGTCTCCACTTTTTTTGGATCCATCCTATCACTATAACGAAATCGCTCTCAATGATCAGGTAATCAGCCCCCAAAATCTATCTCGCTTAGGTGATGCTTGCATAGGCACCCTAGGGATCGAGATGTCAAAGAGATGACTTTTGTCAGCTACCATCAGATCCGATCTTATATAATAAATAACAAACCTCGCTTTATCACTGCTACTGGTTATACTGCTATCAAATTTAACCTTGAAGAAACTCCGGGATAAAGGCTTTCAGATGATAAAATTCGTTGAGTTACTATACAAACAAAAGGAAGTCTTAGATTTTCCAAATGGTTAAAATCACTTAATTAAGAGATAGACCGACGATCTCGGCTATATATATATATTTTCATTGCATCCTTATATTTGCACATTATTTAGAACCTAGTAATACTACCATAGCTGTAATTACTAATAATGAAATTGATCTTTTTAGTGGGGCAATGATAAAAGATATCAAAATGAAGTGTATATATGATTGCACATCATTTTGCTAAAAATACTCAGTCAGTTACAAGTGAATCTATTGTTTAAAGGGCACTACTCTTTTTGTCTTAAATCAATTATTAGAAGACATTGTAATTGCTGTTATGACTCCATAAAATTTCACTTTTACATCAAAGGCAAAAAAGAAATCAAATTGAGTAGTGAAAATCAGAATTCAAAATCTCTAATACAATACAACTTCAGTCCATAAGTTTTATTACCTATCTTGTAATAAATCAAGACAAAAATTTGAAATCCCAAAAAAATCCAAAACAATTGATTGACTAAATTACCATACATCAACCACCAAATATTAGTTTGGATGATGTGAGCTCTCAACTCTTATATGAGAGGACAGGAGTTCAATTTTGGATGGTGTAGATGCTTAGAATTTCAGCTAATCTTGGTTTCACCAGAAAGCTCTGCCTATCTAAGAACCTAAGTTAAAGTGTAGGTAGGATGGAGATAGAAAAGGAGGACTTTGGCCTCCCCTGTATATAAAGCCATGCAATGTACTGGCACTTGCTTAATGAAAAGATAATATCATCTAAAAGATTGTATCTGAAATAACCAAATGTTTAATAAATAATTTGCTTAATATTTTTTAAGTAAATTGGATGCATTAAATTAAACTAAATGTGAATAGATACATCTATGGGAATCAGTAAATAAAATACTTAAAAAGTAAACTAGAAGATCATTCGATGAAGTCTACAAAGTTAATCTCATATGTGGGCTATATAAGATGCCATCCAATTAGCAGCATTATTAGCCACTCCATAATTATATGAAACAGTATTTGAGATAGCGCAACATCTTCAAATAATCCTATAAACCATCATCATAAAATCATCCTCTAAACAAAAATACGACGCCCCCCAAATATATATAGCATGGCTCAACCCTTCTTAGGCCACACATAATTATGCTATAGGAATTGTCGTATTGTAGATTCTAACTTCATCTGCTACAATGAAAACACCATTAGAAATTTTAACAACAAAGCTTGCTCCACATAGAAGTCTTCGCATTTCTTACGTTACCGTGAATATTGATCTTGAGGAAATAGAAGGGTGGTGGCTCTTAAGAAATATATGATGTATGGAGATGCAGCAACTACAAAAGAAGAGCCACAGATTATCTTATTTCTAAGAATCATTAATAGCAACCATCTTGGGCTTGGATAGAAGCTTCTAGAATAATTATTCTCATACTTTGCTTCACATTGTGGAAAATATGCTCATTTCTTGCTAACCAAATATTATGTGCAATATAACAAATCAAAGTTGCTTCCTCCATTTTGTCATTCTGAATAGATTCTCTTCAATAATTTGTAGAAACTCATGCAATGATAAAGATGAAAGCATAGAAGTATTCAATAATGAAGTATATCTCTATACTTGAGATACTACTTTGCATTATGGATTAACATGAGATACAAATTTCTCCACCTCCATGCACATCTCATAAAAAGCCGAAATATGGAGATGCCGCTAATGTAATATGGTGCTACACAAAAGCTGATGTTTTGTTATAAAAAAATCTAAAGTATAAGATCATTTACATAAAGCATTTGCAATGCATGATTATACTATATGTTGGATGTATGTCCTAGAAGCTAAATTGACTGATACTTATAAATTTTTTAGAGCATAATTATAAATTAATTTTATATTAATAAATTTGAGTTATTATCTATTCACATCTGGGTTTATTATGTCTGTGAATCATCCATTGAGTTAATGAATATGATAACATATATTCTCAAGAGTTGAGAATTTGAGACATGTGTTATTATTAGTTAACTTATACATTGCTCCCGATCGTAGGATCATTGCGGGGACAGTAGTTGATCCAAAAAAATTGATGCATGATCGCTTCCTTCAGGTAGATGAGCCTTAAATTTACGGTGTAGAGACACCGGAGCGAAAGTGCAAGTACTTGTTCGGAACAAGAATATTGAGTGTGACTAATTTCGAATAGTTACAAAGATATCTACCTTCTCATCAGTGATTTACTCATTGCTGCAGTAGTATGTCTAGTTCTTTGACCTGATGTGCATCGGTAGTTTACCTTAAGGGTGCTGTAGTTTGACTACACCATAACTCAGTCTCCTAGCCATATGGAGCCTTGAGGTGTATATTGGGTGTAGTATATTTATTGTAGGAATTGGATTGTACTAAAATGGGATCTATCAATTTCGGTAGAAGAGGAGTAGTCTTATGTAGATCATGAGCTTGAGTTCTAAAGTCCATGGCCATGACAGCATGAATGATGAAAAGATATTTCTATAAGATTTTACATCGGACTCGAATCGATTGATTCTAACATATGACAGGGATAAGGTTTGACGAGTTATCCTTGACCTTTGCTTTATCAGGACTCATGATAGAAGAACTGAATCACACGATAACTGCATCTAGAGATTTATTTCTTCAGTTATGCTGGCTTGCCACTACATATTGCTAGATGTCACTGATGGATTGTGACAGCTAGTTGGGATCATTTTGGATCGATGATTCTTGATGGATGTGAGTTAGAATTGTTCCAACCTACTGAAAGAAGTTTCAATGATACTATGATGGAGATTATAATATATCTCACTATCAGACAGAATTAAACCTATGGGATCATACAATAAGGAATTTAATCTTGGATTGATCCAATTGGGCTTGTAAAGTCACAATTAGATTAGGATTTGATGAATCTTATTGGGTTTAGGTGAATCATATTAGCACATGATTAAACCCAAATTCTTTTTGGACTTGATTCCTCATTAGATAAGGTTTAGATCAAGTTGAAGCCTTAATCCTTACCTAATCTATTTGGGTCAAGAGGAGCATCACATTGGGCGCTTCAATAGGATTAGATCGAGCCAATTAGTTCACTCATTTTTTTTCCTCCTATGATTTGGCACAAATTTTTTGGAAAGGATCAAGCAGGGTACATGCCACCTTTGGATAAGATTAAGAGGAGCACACGCCTCATGCGCATGGCACATGAAATTATGTGGAGAAGTAAGAGAGGCATACACCCCTCTCTAATTTCAGCTTATGAAGGAGGAAGAAAAGGCACATGCCTCATCTCTCTCTTGCTTGGATAAGGACAAATGAATGTCAAGTATTGGCGCTCACTTCACCTTCCTATTTGGGAGAGATGACATTCTCTTTTAGATGAATTTTCTTGAAAAGAAAATCTGAATAAAGAGAATATATCATTATGAGATAACAACTAACCATTTTATCTCATTTGGTTTGAATTTCAAATTTAAATCAAAGGTCTATAAAATGGGCTGCCTTTAGGATTTGTAATGAGATAAAAATCAGATTTTTATAACCTTTCCTTGAGTTCAAGCCTCCTCTCCCTTTCCACTCTATCCAACGCCAAAGAGTTAAGCGTCCACATCTCCTCACATCTAAGATTGTTAGGCTAGTTTTCTTATGCTAAGAAAGTCTCAAGTGTTGAGATCGAGAAAAAAGATCAAGTATTGATCTAAGGTCAAGAAGACTATCAAGAAGGATGATCCAAAAGTGATCCCGATGGATACCTGTAGAGATCGGGCAAGTGCGCGGCTCAACAGCGAATCTCATTTAGATCCATATTTTTGGATTGCGGTATTCATCTACCTGTGCAAGGTGATAAATAGTTTATCACAACAACCTTTTTGCATGCTATCTTTTTTACTTGTGTTCTGATTTAGATCTAAGCATTGCATTCTGAATCGGATTAAAGTTTTAAAATCCGTTGTCTCTAACTCTGATCCATCCGGTGTGGGATTCAATCCTTCACTACATGCTATAAGAAAAAAAGTACCATTCTAAAAAATCATAAATATCAAAGTAAAAATGATAAAAGAATTATATCTAACCGTAGTATTTAATAAAAAAATTGATAGTCTAATAATAACAATCTTCTTTAATATGGTTAATAATGTAAATTAGTAGCATTAGACTAAAGGTAATAATTACATTATTTCCTTTTTCATAAATATTTTATATACAATGTAATTATTTTTTAATATTTGAAGATAGGATGGATGGTGTTATCTTAGTTCTTAATTATGATACAACCATGCTGCTCTCAAACAAATATACAATGGTCTCTCATCATGCATGTATAGATATCTTTTACAAAGAATTAATAAATGGTTTTAGAGCCCTGATAGGGCTTAATAAGGAAGCAAATCATTATCTCAGTTCAACGTGATAAGTATTTTTGAATTAGGTGCTGGATTCAAAGGTCGGCTTGAGTGGTATTTAATATAAAGTATGGTAGTAAAGAATGAGGTAGCTTAACTTATGATTTTCTACTAATTTAGGAGAGTAATTTTAATAGATTTAAAAAAAAAGGAATTGAGAGGTAAAATTAAAAATTTAATTAATTTTTAGTTTGAAGTAGTTTAGAGATAGTAGATCATATCAAACGACTCTGACCATTGATGTGAGACTCCCATCGTCCAATTCAAAAAGGATATATATATATATAT
>KE505628.1:114935-133762 GCA_000441515.1 Elaeis oleifera | reverse complement strand
TTCGTTAGCAGCCTCGAAAATATCCGAGCTCCTCTCGGACAAAGAGCTACCCCGCTCCACCAGACACTCCTACCGAGCTTCGACTGACAGGCCCGAACTCCCTGGCAGGCCATAATAACGGCCACGACTCTGCTCCACTTCCTGTAACGGATCCCATGCGGTTCCATCATGCTCTGGCAAGTCACGGCAACGGACACCACTCCACTCTCCATAACAGATTCCACGTGGCTCTGAACGGCCCCTGACGCCACTACTCTCCGTAACAAACTCCGCGTGGCCCCGAACGGCCCACTACCAGGCGGTTACAGACGTCACTGTCAATCAGTTACGCTCTCCGTCTATAAAAGGGACCCCTAGATACGTTCTTCTCTAAGCTCTAAACTCTATCTCAAAACTCTGCTAAAATTTTCATTCGAACACTCCATTCTTGTTGAGGCAGAGAACTGACTTGAGCATCGGAGGGTCTTGCCGGAGCAACCCCAACTCCGGTTTAGACTTCCTTTTGCAGGTCCCGACGGCGACCGCGGCACCTTCGACTCCAGTTTCTCCGACGCCGATGGATTTTTGCACCAACAATTGGGTATCCACTTGCCCATGTTGGAAGCTCCAAGATTTGCATGAATCCATCATCATATCCCTAGCCCTTGTTGGAAGCTCCAAGATTTTCACGAATCCATCATCATATCAAGTTCGAGCATACACATTGGATCCCAAATCTCCACTTTCGATGATGAGAGCACACCCCCTTCCCTCCTGCAAGGGAAGTGCGAGCCAGCAGTTCCCTTTCTGCCCATGGCTGCTTAGGCTGAAGCCTCTAGCCATGGTGTTGCAGACAAATGTTGATGGCTTGGGTATTTCCTTGAGAACTTTACTAGCATAGTCCATGTGGACTAAGTTCACTAGATATTTGATCAGCTTGGCAAGGGAGATGTGGGTCACATCAGATAGGAATTTGATGATTTGGGTGTAGATTTTCTGAAATTCTTTCAGATGCATGCATATTTTGTATCACTACTATTGAATATAATAAATGTTATTAAGATTCAGCTTTAGAAATTTTGTCACAAGGCAATCTTAGGTTAAAGATGGTCTGCTCTACCTCCCAAGTGAAACTATTTTTGCTTCGCCTCCTTCAGTGAGCTTGCGCATTTGTCACATTACCTTCTGGTTATTTTCATCCTTGGCCAAAGCATTTTTTGATTATTAAGGGAATGATTAAAGGAGGCATTCGCAAACTAATCATTCTTTTGCAGTTCATGATAGCAATTGCTTCAGCTTGTTATCTTGTATTTTTTTTTCTCAATATATTGTTGTTTTCACATGCTTAAAATTCTACTTATACCAAATATCCCTCCTAATTTTGGTAATAATTACTTCAATTTTGTTTCAATGGTTCCAACTGCCAGTGAATCTTACACTTTTCCTATGAATTCCAGATTCTCTGCTAGCCCAATTAGTTGCTGAGACAACTTATGACTGGCTGCCAAGGTAAGAACTAATAACTGGTGTCAATGAGGTGCTACTCTTGCATCAAAGAACCATTCTCAAAGTCCATTGCAATACATGCTTCTTATTAAATTTGAGGTCCAGAGGATTGGCCTAAACCAACAAAACACTTTGTGTCCATTACAGGCAAGCTTCCTATTGATCCTTCTAGGAGTGTTGGAAGAGTTGCATTGCTGTTCTGCCCATTATCCACTCCAAATCAGATGATGAAACATGCATCTGACTTGCAATAAGAGAGACAGCCTCCTTTGCCTCCTTATAGCCGCACTCCGGAACCACGTAGGGGAAATCACTGCACCAATATATACATGAAAGTGAATGATCTAGCGAAAATGAAAAGAGTTCTAAACCATAGAGTTTCTGATTTTAGCCTGTCTGGAAGTATTAATCATCACAGAATTCTGTTCATGGGTGAAGGCTAAAGCAAGACAAGATGTTACAGGGAAACATGTTGTTTAATCCTAAAATAATTAAAACATGAAACTGAAAACTGGTAATTTAAGCAGAATTTCTGGATCCATTATTTTCGCCTCATTTCCCTTTATTGTCCCTTTTTAGTTTTGCAACTAAATATCTCCAACTAAGAAATGTAGTATCTGAAAATTTTGAAACATTAAATTAAGGAAAATAAATTAGTAACACGAAGGAGAGCTTCCAATGTCGCCTGCACGATCTAATCAACAATACAAACTACAAACTTAGGTCCTACGAGCAATGGAAGTACCTTCCCACATGACACGATTGGCCCCATAGCTGGAGATCACTTGGGAAAGAAGTTCTCCGGTATCTTCATATGGATATGGTTTTCTTGACAAGCGGAAGAGGGCACTGAACTTCACGTAAACCTGTGGAAAACAAGAACATATGTACGAATTTTGTAAAAAAGAAAAATTATAAGTTTATGGAAGAAGCTTATGAAGGTCAGTTCAGGTGGTTTGAGAGCACGAGGTGAAAAATACAAGGAGTACCTAAATTATGTCAAATAGGAAGCTAGGCTCATTGGAAAAGCATAGTTTGAGAACTATGATAAAACAAGAATTTGAGAGAAGAAATTTTAGATCAAGGTTATTTAGAGGAACAAGATAACAATTGTAAGCGTCAGTCATTACTGTGAAGCTATTCAGCAATTGCTGTGGCCATCACTCCATTTCATTTTCCTTCTTTCCTGTTCCTTGTTTCTTCTTTAACTGGGGACATTTTAGAAATCATGACATTAGTTGACTTAGACCTAATTTACTAGTATTCTAAAAATGAGACAGTTTATTCTTCTAATGGCTCCACAACAAACTGAACTGTGTTTTGAGGATAAAATTGTGCCTATGATGCTCATCGCTTGATTATTTTTTATCTAAAAGTAAGGAGGCATCACATCTTCACTTCATGTAGGGTTTACATGCACTATTACCACATCTTGAGTAGTTTATTATGCTTTGAAATCTAACAGAGTGCAACTACATCTATGCCAATACCGATATCCTATCTCAGAAAAGGAATGCATAGGAGATTAGTCAATATCTTTGATAAAAAAAAGCATAGAATTTGAAGTTAATATCACTGAGTGAGATACTGCATATGCTACAGCAATAAGCAGAGGTAACCACTTACTAATCTTCAAACATGAGTGCAGGCCTTTTTGTTTTTCAGAAAGATTCAAAGCATTACCTGTGGGAATCTGGAAAAATTCAGCAGTGCAGAGAAGGTTTCTTGTTCCTCATCATTTCTGTTAGATAACATATGCCATTTAAAAAGCACTTATAAAAATATTAATAATTGAAGACCAATTATATCTAGAAATTTACGAACATGAGCTTACACTGGTGGTTTGCAGAAAGCCATGTGATCAAGTAACACAATGGTTGAAGGGTAGGTTGTGCATAGCTCCTCTATTTCTGAAATGTGTAAACTAAGACCCTGCAGAAAACTTCATAACATGAAGAACCATCATAATGGTACTTTATATTTTTGATTAATCTGATGGATTCAGTTTAATTAAAGCATTTGCAAATTTGGACTTTATCAGTGAAGTAGGTACTGCAACAGGTTCCATCACCAGAATTCGAACATACCAACCTTCCTCAAATAGTTGCTTGGAAAAGTTAGAGTTATTGCAAATAAAACCACACACAAATGCAAAAAAATTGGTGATTACAGATGGATGGTATTGGTTGCTGCAGGAATCCTAGAATCAGATAGTAATAATTCAAAGTTATTTAACAATATAATGACTTCATATATCATTTTAAAGAAGATATCTGCATATTTTTATCATTTTCTGCTTGCACATTGAGATCTATAAGAATGTAATTGTAAACTGTCACCTTTGATTGCCCATGCACAAACTAGAAACTAGAAAGTATAAGAAAATGAGTATGTAATACTACCTTCATACACATAATTCCAACTGGAATACCAAGCTCTCCTGCTTTCGAGAACATTGCTTTACCAATATCATTTGTCATCTGGCGAGATCAGGAGAATTAGTTTGCTGCTACAATTGAGAGAGGGTATGGTCCAAATTAAATGGACATTGAGGTGCACTGGGGCTCAATGTCATGCCAAATAACCAAAGGAAGCAGTCAGATACCTTTGACCAGAAGGCCACAAATATGGGTTGAATCGAACAGCACGATATCCATCCTGGTGAAGAGAAAAACCAGACAGTCAATGAACATTCTGGTTTCAATTCTGTGATAATGAAACGTAAATTCCTCCATGACCTTCAAACTAATCTTCAAGCTGCTTAAGCCCACTTCCATCTTCTGCGGGATTTGCAAGACAACAACCAATGAATTTTGATGGCTGCCTCTTCAAAACACTATCAGATCAAAACATATATGGTGAGGCAAATGGAGTACAAGAGGAGAATGCCTTCCTGTTAGTAAGGTAATAGATGGGAAAAGAATATTGGCTAAAGAGCAATAAATCTGAAAGAATTTTAAATCAAATGAAATAAGCTATTCAATTTACGAGATTACATGATTATGAATAGAATAAACAATAATAGAATTTAGCTGCATCTGAGAATGAGGTACTAACCTAGTTACCAAAGAATGGTCGAACATATGATTTATGGGCTGCACGATGAGAGCACAATCCACTCCTGCTTCTGACATACACTGAAGGAAAAAGAGAGGAAAACAATATGATTCTGTTGTTTGGTATTACTGCAAATACTGCATTTGTGTGTATCAATGCATTATCATGTGCATGAATAGAAATGAGATGCAAGTACAAGATTCAGAAAATTTGTTATCAGAAAACATATAATAAGATAGGCATCTTGTCGGGAATGTTATGCAGATACCAGGGTACAAGGGAAACAAACACATGATGGTGTAAATCATAAAGTGTGTATGCACATTGTCCCCTACACAAGAAACAAAATTGAAAAGAGAAAATACCCCCAAGAACTAAAAGACTAAATCCCATAAAAAACTAGATTGTGTTCCCACCTGCATTCCCTTAAGGGATTTTAAAATATTACCATTTTCTGTTTCTTGCCCATATCTATGTTATGTTGCATGGATGCAAACACTTTGGCTGGTAATGTTTGAGGTCTCATAAAAAAATGAGACACCACGTCTACCTACACCATCACTCATTATTACTCATATGTATCAACAACTTCTTTTCTTAAAATAAAGGTGGTAGTCCTATTCATGTAGTCATATAGTTTCCAAATCCTCCTTGTACACACAAAGCTGAAGATAGTTCTGCCATGAATAACATGAAGGGCTTCATGAATTATTCTCAGCCTATCTAAAAGTAGTCTACCTTCTGAGAAGATCCCTATGTACAAGGAAGTATGAAGATTAGATTT
Organism: Elaeis oleifera; assembly: GCA_000441515.1. Taxonomy (NCBI): domain Eukaryota; kingdom Viridiplantae; phylum Streptophyta; class Magnoliopsida; order Arecales; family Arecaceae; genus Elaeis; species Elaeis oleifera. The sequence continues at coordinate 128,436 of KE505628.1, read as the reverse complement.
GTTTCAGTTTCTCTCTCATTATAATTAGAATTTTTTCATGACTAAACTCACTATGATGTCCTGGCACCAGACCTTTTGAGACTGCAGGAAATTATAGCCATAGTTCCACTTGCTTTATCCACTTCTATTTTGAAATCATTCTGCTCCAAAAAGAGGTATTTCTTTGATTACTTCTTACAAACATTACCAATGAATCTTTATATGACATATTCATTATTTACCAGGATAAGTGACAAAGATCAAAGATCTCCTACTCGTTATATGCAATCTGTAAGCAAGAACCCATGAGTTTGAGGTTCTAAAAATAGGTGAATCTCTTTAATGGTTACCATCTTACCCAGAAGACCTGTTTACTTTCAGTCTTGATGAACAAGTTGTCGTTAGTGAATGAATTACTTTTGAACAGTTAGTAATAATGAGAAAAGAAAGTCGGCCCCTCCCCCATTAATCAAGGACATATACAAAGGTAAAGGGTGCTGGTCATCTCCTAGAAATCAACTTCCCACATAACCTCTCCTGCAAGAACTCCCCATTTCTTAGAATAAATTCCATCAATTAGCATGAGAACTTGAGAAGGGTGACCTGTAAAGCCTAAATTGTGATTAGATCTCAAGCATTTTATACATATAATATCTATCTAAGAAGACCGTAAACATGCTCAGGCCTCTGCAGTAAAAGAAGAGAATGGCATAATTTACATCTTATTTAAACCAAGCGTCTAAGCATCAAGCGTTGGTTTGCCAGTAAAGTGTGGATCTTCGAGACATTTTTGTCCTTTGATGGAGCTACAGTACAAAACATGTTGAAGAAAATATAAACCCTTTCAGATGACGAGAGAATAAAGAGCATCATCAAGAACTTTAAGACTCCTTTCTCTGCACCATATATAGAAATTTCAACATCTGATATGTTTATTATGCGTTATATCCCACAACATCCCAGAGATTCAAAGAAACAATTCACCTGATAACTCAGGCAAGGTCCACTATGGCGAAAAAGACTAAATTAATGCCTAGAAATCCTCAGGCAACCATGTAATTTAAAGGGTTTCACTAAATGTTTGGTTAACCTCACAAAATGTCCATGTGTCCAAATATATGTGGTCAAAGGTGCCTTTAGATGAACTTCCAAACGAAACACACTCCTATAATTACCAAAGCGATCTTTATGTGGGAATTTGCTCTAATATCTGATGATCTTCATGTAATCATCTAAAAAAAATATATAGACAACTTTTGATTGCCTTGAGAAATTAGTGAATGAAAACAACCAAGGAAAAACCAACACAAAGAAATAGGAACACCCAAAAGGCATTTACATGAATTATGCAACAATTGCCTCCACAGTATAGCTAAAAAAGAGGCCTTTTTAGGCTAGAAATTGTTCAATTGCGTAACAATTATTCCTCACAAAATTACAAAACCAAAATTTAACAAAACTGAATAAATTTTAACTACCTTGAGCAAGAAATCAAGGTCTCCAGGGATCGAAGGCTCCTGGCCTGGAAATAACGATACTTCTCTGCAGCCTAATTAAAAAAAGAAACATATGAAAACATACCGAAAAAGAACGAGAAGCGGAAATGAGCACTCTCTAGTCGCTACACATTGGGACATTGGAGAGATTATACGGCATCACCTCTTGGGGAGAAGCCCAGACGTGGAGATGGGAGTCCACAACCTTCAGAGGAGAGGAAGAAGGAGTAATAGATTGGGACGAGGAGTGTACGGCTTTGGAAGCCATTCTTATGGTGGGTGAGAGCTTCTTGGAGGAGAAGAGGAGCGTCTGTGAGATAAACCAGGAAGTGGCAGCAACGGCCATAGGAGTCCTCCATGCGACGTCACCTGTACTCTCTGGAGAAATTATTGCCTGGACCACGCCCAGGTAGACCACCCAAATCCCATGGTGGATAACACGCCACATTAACCCTGGCATTCCTGTTAGTTCCCCTCCGCTGAGACCTGCACTTGGTGGACCGTGATCCACTGTAGACCGTCCATCTCATGGACCCACGTGCTTGTAAGTTGGACTGCATCCATTATTTGATCCGCCCGCGAAGGACCGACTTGTTTATGCATAAATATTATAAAAAAAATTGATCAACTTCGACGCAGACTAACTTTCTGATGTTACCATATTTTTTAAGATGAATAATTAATTTATATTTAATATTTATCTATAAATTTAAAAAATTATTTGAAATAATTAAATTATTTTTATTCATCAATAAATATTTAATTTATTTTTAAAATATCATATTTTCATGACCAATAATTCAATTATTCATTTGTTCAAATCTAAACAGTATAAAAAATATTTTTATAAATAAATTTTATAATATATTCAAAAAAATAATATTAAAAAATATAGATAACAGAATTTAAAATCATCCTTTTATATATAAAAGAATATAAATAAATTATTTTTATTTAAATATTATTTAAAAATATTTATTTAAAAATATAGATTCCGATAAACTAAAAAACAAAATCCAAAAGATCGGAGCTTTGTGGAGTAGCTCCTTGGGCTCAGCCCAGTTTTCCCAATAGATCTAGATGGACCGAGCCAGTGTTCCACCCACGCGGTGCTTCCGCAGAAGGGGAATGGCACAATCCTACCCATCCCTCGATTCCATTCTAAAAGCACCAACAATGGCCGACTACAAATAGAGAGGAAAGAAAAAATAGAGAGAGGAAGACGAAAGAATGGAGGAAGGGAACAGCAATAGCAACAACAATCCGATCGCGCAGCAGCACCAGCAGCTCCTCCAGCAGCAACTCTTCTTGATGCAGCAGTACCACCAACACCACCAACACCAACTCCAACAACAGCAGCAGCAGCAGCAGCAGCAGCAGATGCCACAATCCCATCCCATCCAAGCCCAGCAGCAGCCATCGAGCACTTCTCAGCAACCACCGCTTAGCCTCCTGCAGCAGCAGCAGCAGGCCATCTCTCGCTTCCCCTCCAACATCGATGCCCATCTCCGCGCCCCCGGCCTCCGCTCCCTCCAATTCCGACCCCCGACTATCAATTCCCTTTCGCATCCTCAGCAGCCGCAGCCGCAGCCGCCGCCGCCGCCGCCGCCGCAGCAGCAGCAACAGCAGGCGCAGCAGCATCATCAGCAGCCGGCGTCTTTGATTTCGAATCTCCATCATGCCCAGCAGCCCAATCACAGCAGCAGCAGCAGCAGCAGCTGCCGCCACCGCCTCAGCAAGCGAGGGCGGGATTGGGATGGGGATGGGGATTGCGGGGAGGACGCCGGCGGCGAGTCCGGTGGAGGTGGAGATGGCGCAGCAGGACGCCATGAAGGTCTGCAACCCGGACATCAAGCGCCCCTTCGCCTCCATCGAGGACGCCGTCCTCAGGTGCGCTTCTTTCGCTCTTTCTCAAATCTTATACCGGATTTATAGGATCGCGTGATGCTGTTCTTGATCTGATTGATTGACGAGGATTAGGGTTTGTTTTGCTTCTCTGAGATAACTTTGCAAAGACTAGGGTTAGGGTTTTAGGGTTATGCTATTGGTTGTTCTTGGATTTTGGAAAATGTGGAATCTGCTATTTGGTTTTGTCTCAAGTTGGTTCGTGGTCTTGAGCACTTGGATAGGTGGGAGGATACATTTATGTCATTGCGAGTACGGATGGAAGAATTAGTTCTTCCATGTGATACAGAATTAAAAAAGTCAAATATTGGCCGATTATGGGAAAAGGGGCAAATTTTAATCATCATATGAGAAGAACAATTGAAACTCACCGTGATATCTTTTTTAGTTTATCTGTTATGATTGTGATGCATCATTTGCTTGCGAAAAATATAAAATAGAAATTTTATTATCAAACAGCTAAGACTTTTTATTCATTTTGTGTACCGTCAATATGAAATTCGTATTTTTGTTCTTGAAATGAGAAGATCAGTTATTCGCTCTGGATTGATCATAAACAATGTTCATGGTTACTCCAGGTTCAACATTACTAACTCTCCCAACATAAATCCAAGTGGATCTTGATCATGTGTATATGTATAACTTTCATATTTCTTTATCATCTGAATGTGCTAGTTGATGGGCTTGATCGTGTTGCTCCACTCTTATGTTTGGCTTTCTAGTTAATTTGATTAATACGAAGTTCTTTATACTGCCACCATCGATCATGAGGCTACAATTTAAGTTACCTGTAATCATTGTCGTAGAGACACTCTTTCCATTATTTCTCATTCCTAACAAGGTACACATAATCTGGCTTTTATGGTGGTGTGTCCTTCTCTGCCAAAATACTTCTTTATGATCTTCTCTATTTAGGATCTCTCTTGGGCTTGGTGCAGTCCTTAATAATCTTAGATGGACAATAAAAGAGAAGATAGAGATGCCCACTTGAAGAAGTGAGTGTTTACTCTTGAAGCTTCTTTCTTGTATGCAACTTCTTTCTGGTGACAATAAATAGAGTACTCTTTCTTGGGATGATATTCTCTAGGACTACCAACACCTGTTACATCATATAACACTAGAGCAACTAGGTCTGCAGGAAAATTGGAGTCTGAATCCTGGCGGACTCGAGAGAAATGCCATATCTCACAATGCAGTCAGCTGGATGTGCTCTTAGAAAACATGGTTGATGGAGGCCTCCTGTAGCTGATATAGCATAGCTTTTGTGGGCAATAGACAGGAGTTATAAGTCAATGAGGGTCCGCTCTGTAGCCAAGCGATAACAGTATTAGAATGCCTCTCTGTGTATAGTTTAGTAGGTTGGCATATAGCACATATGAGATACATATCCTTGCTATATACAATTCAACAAAAGGGACCATAAACCTCAAGAGAGGCATACATGCAGAAGCTAAGAGGGGAACCTCCCCATCATATACCAGAAATCCAGCTGCTGCCATATCTGGTGCCCTATGAGCTCCATCAAAGTTGATTTTCAGACAGCCTGATGGAGGGAGTGACCATTGAACTAGTACAGGACAAATAAGATTATGGGAAGTGAGCCATGTTATTCACCCTTGGTTGCTGTCAGCAATACATCCAAATCGTGAACATGCAAATATTCCTTGGCATTGAATAATACTGACCTGAATAATCTGTCTGCTGACGACCTGGATCTGTGGAAGATAATCTTGTTTTGAGCTTCCCACAGCAGCCACAAAACAAAAAGAATGTCAATATATTCCACCTTTTCAATGGGATCAGAAATAGAGCCATAAAGAGCTCCATCAATAAAGCATGTCACTAGATGATGAATTTCCAGTTCAATGTTCATCAAGCAGCTTCGGAATGATTTGAAGAGATAATCAATCTTGTTCACTAAGAGGATTTTGTATTAATTTAGCTCCAGTGTTCTTTTTCATGATGGTAATGCATGTGCATTGTTGTTGTTGTTGAAATCTCTTTCTGTATCATCTGGACTTCATCTGGACATCAAGGTTTCATGGCACACACTTTCTATACAACCTTAATTTTGCCACCAATTTAGAGGGTTGATGTCAGGTTGAGAGCCAGTCAAGAAATACTCCAAAACTGGATCATACCTTGATTCTTAAGGCATCCAATAATGGGGTTATGCTCATTTTGTTACAATTAGGTATCGTCTTTTCTGAAGTTTTCATTCTTCACTTTAAGGCATTAGGTCTTTCAGTAGTAGTTATTGGTCTTTCTTGGTCTAAAACTGCACATAGAAAAAAATCCTTGGTACGCCTAACTTGCTTTCATACTTTTCTGATGTAACACTACATGTCGAGGGATATAAATTAAGGAAAAAGTTGTTTAAAAGGTCCTGACACTCGAAAAGCTGTTTTCAGAACCTATATGAGCAATGACCTTCATAAGGGTGTGCAAGTGGGGCTTGGGGATGCATAATAGAGATTCTAGAACTTGTGGTTAGTAGGTTTAATTGTGTAACTCTAAGATTTCGAGAAGCTATAAATGGATGTGCCCGTGGTAAAATGTTTCTTGGCAGCAGTTATCTTTTCAAATTCGATGCTTAAATGGGCTAAGACAGAATTGGAAGGGGAAAACAGCGATTAGGTTTCTATTTTTGGGCTGTGAAAGGTCTAGTAGTTTTCTAAAGGTTAAGTTGATGGTCCTTCTGCTATCATATGTTGTGGAAAAGTCTGATCATGATTTATAATAGAAGAAAAGATACAAGCAGAAGAAAACAGGGGAAAGACTTTAAGTAGGTAGGAATAACTTGTTTCGGTCTTGCATTTTGTTTCTCAAAGTTTCTCTGTCCTTTCAACAGCTAGCCCTCCTTACAATGAAAGGCCAACCAATCTATTTGTTTTGTCCTTTCAAAGCTTTGAGTAGAAAATAAGAGCAAAAAACAGCTCAGTTTCTCTAAAATTCAAAGCACCATTATTTGATGATAAATGGACGGACGAATCAACTCCTAGCGGATTCCTTGTTTTTGCCACATAGGTTTCTCCTAAACCCTACTATTACCTTGGTGGTTCCACTGCCTTGACATTTAGTCATTTTCAAGATCTCTTTGAATAAGAATAATCCACTGCCTCAGTTGTCATTTCCACATTTACATTAGCTAGCATATTTCCTACTCATTTTAATTATAACTCGATGCATTGGCTTATTATATCCTAGCCTTTCTTTATGCCTGACATGGCTCCTTAAACCTTCTATAACATTTGTTTTCAACAGTGCTTAAGCGATTCATCATTTCTTGACTACCTTTAAAACATTAAATTGCTCCAATTTGTTTCAATATGCAAGTCACTAGGTTTTGCTATAATTATCTATGCAACAGTGGCATGCTTGCTTCATTTTGACTCAAGTCAACGTCACGAGGTATTCTCATTTTAGCAGCTTTAGCTGCTAAAACTGCTAAAATTCCCTCGTGCACCTTAATATAATTTTGAATGAAATTTGATGTGGAAAGTTGAAAATTTGAATTTTTATTATTTGATTTATATTTGGTGAATTTTACTTAGCCCTTGAAGATTTAGAATTCCTTGATTTAGGATCCATATTTGGAGTAATATGTGTTTAGAGTCTTATAGGTAAGTTGATTGTTAATTTGAATTTGAAAACATCATGTTGTATTTGTTTATCTATTTATAAGGATCCATGAAACTTTTTTTTTCCTAAAAAGTGATGATTTTTTGTATAATGTTTGGGTTATTATGAACGAATCGATGAATTAGTTCCTTCATAAAGATTTTTACATATCTCCGCCAATATCTGTCTTCACTTTTATCTTAAACTTCTTTTTCTTCCATTTATCTCTCTCTTCCTCCTTTAAACTTTCCTCTCTTAAACAGATCTGCTTGTTGCAATTTTCCATGGTTTACAGTAGCAACCAGTGATAAAATTTCAAATCCGAACATACTTGTCTGCAGAGATGCATGATAATTGTTGTTCAATAGTAGAAGTGTGATTTGCATTTATTGTTAATATCTTTTGTTCCATATGTTGCACGGAAGTTGAGGCTGACATCTGAGATCTGCACCTCATACTTCCCCCCAATAAGAATTCTATTCTCTCTTGGAAATTTTAACAATACATGCTTGATTTTTTTTTAAATGTTGGAGATGGATCTAGGTGCTCTTTTGGTTTTGTGAATCATATTTTGTGCCACATGGAAAGGTGTTGATATTGAGTCCAGATTCACGTGTGTGAGTGATTTAAAGCTTTTATGCAGAGTTTTGGGAGTGACAAGTTAAGTTTAATATATTTGAACATCTTCCACTGGATTGGGCCCACTTCCAGTCATGATTCTGAATTCAAACTTTAGATTTTTAATAAATTTTATTTCCCTCTTTAGGTTTGCTCTTTGTCAGTTCTACCTGAGGACCTGCGCATGCATGTATTGGCAATTATTCATGTTCAAGCACCTTCTGTGCGGCTAGCTTGCGTATAGGTACTTGAACCTACGTGAGCAGCCAGGATCCCTAAACATAAGCAGCCACTTAGGCAGCTTGTGTCTACCTCTTAAAGAACCACCAGATTATGACAATCATGAATTTTTCTAATTGTTATATGACTTTTAAAGCACTTTAAAATTTATTTCACTAGGATGTTCTTGTGTGTGCGTTATTTCGTGTGCTTGTCTATTTGTATGAGCTTGTTCCACCAACAAGCATAATTTGATGGATATTGGCTAATTATAATTTGAGAAAACATGAGCTTGTAGATTCTGTATTTTATGAGGTAAGCAAGATATTTCCATTAGATGCTGCTTTACATGCCTGAGGCCATGATGTCTTAACTGCTAATTCCTTTTGTGGCATATTTAGTATCTTCCACCCTTGCAGGCCTTGCCTCACTCTTTCTTTTGGCTGATTTTCTATTTTTTATTGTGCTATATAATGGTATAAATTTAGGGAAAATTTTCCTAGTAGAGATACTTGTCTATGTGACATCCAGTGCAGAGTATTAACTTAATGCCAAAAGATTGAGGTGGAGCTCTTTCAAAATTAATTTGCATTGGTTATAATGTTGCACAGACGTTTCCAACATGCTACATAATTCTTGTGTTTTTATCCAACCAAAAGGCTGAAAAGATTGTTATCTGAAAAATAAGTTAAAGAAGAAGAGGAAAAAATGAGCTTCTGTAGTTTCTTTTCTAGGTTAGCTCATATATATAAAGGGTCAGCATTAAGAATACATGCTTACATAAAGCCATTGTCCAAAAATGCCAAAAATAGCCAAGGACTGAAACAAAATTTTAAAAGCCCTGCAGCAACCATAAATGGTCACTAGAATATAGCCTCATGACTATGACTTACAGTAGTCAAAAACATGTTAAATACCTGTAGGTGACTGTTAGGATGCCAATATGTATGTATAAAGATAAAATTAAAAATTAATGGAGGTTCCTGGTTGGGGAGGCCCAGGCAGATGATGTTGGCACACCATAGGTGCCTAACTCAAACTCTGCAAGGCTTTGCTTGGCTTGGCTCATCTTGATAAGCTCATAGTTATAGATTTCTTTTCTTTGCTACTCGGCCAAAGCCTTAGTTGCTTTACTCCATTTCCATGTTTACATGGCTGATGTTTATTTCAGTTCTTTCATTGGACTGTACATTAGTTGGGAGTTGGATAAACATTTCGTGTTTCCTTTGTCTTCCAAAACCCAATGCCAAAGATTCTGAATGAGAAGGAAGTCAGTCCTATCAATGGAAATAAATTGTTTAAATATCATGCCCATGACAGTCTGCATTGGCACATCAGACACAAAAAATCAGCATCAAGTTAGTGCAATCATCTATGTCCTCATCATGTGTGGTGTTTTATCAGATCTGTCTAATGTGCAGTTACCTGCTGCAAGGAATCTGGTACATCTTTCCTTGCTACAATTTATAATGCCCTGGCCCTTCTGTTTACTTGCAAATATCTTTCCGAATAAATTGGAAATTGGATAAGCAACCCTGTTTTTGGTGAGCTCCGCAAAAGATATTAACATTCAGTGCTTACCTTATTTCTGCATCGTGATTATGGTAAACTAATTTGCATAGAATGCACATTGACAGAAATTTGTGGTCTTCATGCTAGCTCATCACATGCTATCAGTCTCTCCATGTTCATATGGAGCAGATTAAGCATTGGAAGAAAGTAGTTTGTTTTGCATTTAACAATTAATCCTTTTAACCACAAGGTTTGGCTGACAGCAGGAACAATATATTTGTGTTACCTCTACTCAATGTTATGGGGATTGCTTAAGGTGATTAAATTTGGAGGGGTCCAAGCATGTATACAAGTATATTAAGAGAATAACCAAGGGTGGTAGCAAAGTGGTGGATTGCTGAAGTGAATTTGTTCTAATAACATATAAGGTACATCTATTGTTTGCAGCCAATCAATGAGTTAATCCTTCTTTTCTGTAACTTTCTTCAAAGATTCCCATGTTTGACAAGAACTGCGAGGGAAAGGAATTATCTGGTTCTAGATGTCTATAAAGGATAATTGTGATTGCCTGAGACTTACATTGCTTGCACTTATACTGTATTAAGTTGTTTTTCATGCTGACACTGCTTTGCCTTTCCATTTTGATATTTTTGACCGGTGGCATGCAGCTCTTCTTGATAGTAGCACCTACTATCTGTAAAATAGCTTTCTTACGTCTTATTTTTCTTTTTCAATCTCATGCAACCATTTCAGGCTATTGCCATATCATGTGGTGTCTGATTACGAGGCTGAAGAAGATGACAGGATTCTTGACAGCGACACCACTGGTCAGATTCCTTCTCGGCTTCAGCAGTGGGACCACAACATCCTTTCCAAGATTGCAGAGTTCACCAGTACCTTCGAGAAACAAGTCCTTGCCTTCAACATTATGTCGAGGAAGAGGGCCCTTGGAGAATTTAGGTCAGAGGAGAGACTCATGATAGAACAGGCTCTACTGCAAGAGGAGAAGCAAGCATCGCTGGACATAAGGGCGGAGATTGAGTCCAGAGAGAAGGCTGGCAGGGAAGCAGCAGAGGCTAAGATGCGGATGGCAATGGCTCAAGCTGAGCATGCTCGGGCAGAGGCTCAAGCCCATGCCGACATGATTGCTCGTGCTCCAATGAAGGCAAGTGCTGCTGCATCCCAGGGTGATGAGGGTTCTGGCCATGACATGGGTCAGGAACCGGGGGGGAACATGGAAGAGATTCATGGGTGGGGAAATGCTCAAAGAGATGATGAAGATCCATCAGAAGATTTCTGAATGATGAGAATGAGCCTGAGAATGGGGAGACAGGGATGCAGAATGAATGGCGAGAAGTTGGGGAATTGGATCTGAACACCAGGTGATATCACTATGTTGAGATGGCTTCTGTGCTATCCTAGAAATCCAAAAGCGTTTCCTGTTTTTGTTGTTCACAGAGGTGCAAGGTGGTCAGCACTTTCTTCAAGCTTATCATAAGCACAAATTTCGGATGTTGTGTATTTGCTGTCTATGACATTGGATTTGTCTAGCGAACATTTGTTGCAATGCCAAGGAAAACCAACAGCTTTTTTTGCCTGTAAGGTAGCAAACTATCAGAATGCAAATGTGTATCAAAAATGCTTTAATTGTTGCCTTCGATTAGCAGCTATTTTGAGCTTACAATACGAATTTGGATCAGTATGGCTGACATGACTGAGCAAGGTTGCACCTTGTCCATCTGTTCATAATCAAATTTACCTGTTATGAGTTGCATGTTTTCTTGGGCAATATTGGCAGAAAAAAGGTGTACAGTATCGTTGTGTGATATCGTTTTAGGAGTGCCTCATCTTTTTTTCTCTTACATCTTGCCCTGTTGAGCATTTGTTTCATCTTTGTTCCTAAGGACCTCCCACGTCAGCCATTTAAGGTTGTTTCTGGCAGCTGGGAACAACATTGTTGCTTTTATCAGACTATGTTGTTTGCTGCACCATAGAGTGCACTCCCTGCCTTGTGATGTATATGATGTGGGAGCAGATCAAAAGCATCTGAATGATCTCTTGTTTTCCTCCGAATTTGGAATTTCTGACCGCAAAAGAGATTGTGAAACGGGGGTGTTTCCTCTCCTACAATCACAAAATTACTGCTGATATTGGGTGTCATTCTGGTAAATTGTGTATTATGGTAGAATCTTGTCATCGGTGAGGTCTGATCTACCCTGGCGAATTTGTAGGACAAAGGTGTAATCGATCAGTCATCTCTTTGTTTTCATTTCGACTAATACCATAAAATATTGATTTGCTATTTATTTCCTATTTTACTTGGTCGTTGGTTTCCATTGAAAAATTTTAGTTGTCCATGCTCTGAATACGTCTCACCTGATAGACCTCAAGTCATTGTATCCATGATCTGTTTCATTCCGGAATTTGTTTTCTTAGAAGTAGAGAGACTCTTAATTCTGCCTCTACCACATTCTTCTCAATGTTATGTTGTGGCAGGCATGTCCCACCTCATCTCTCCAGTGGAGATTTTTTTTTAAAATACTTCTCACCTTCTTATCTTTGTTATTTTACTTTTAAATTTTGTGGGTACAAGAGAAGAACCACCTAGGGGAGATATCAATGTTTCTAAGAAATCTGTTTCCAAGTCTCAAATCCATGACCTGCTCCATTTCGAGATGGTCTAATGTGACCAATCGCCTGCTATCCAGTTGGCAAGTCGTTGCTGGTTCTTCAACTCAACTTTCTTGCTAATTAAAACTCAACTTACATTCCAAACCGCATAATCCTTAATTCTGTGCTTGTAATCCACGCTTTGGATGTCAATGCTGTCCCGCCCTTCCTTGCTGCCTTCTTGATTGTGCAGGCACATAAACTTATAGACCACTTCACCCTTTTTTTTTTTTGGGTAGATGCTAGTTGGAATGATAAGCCTATATATTCAACTTACATTACCAGTTCAGCAGTTCTTCTATATTCATGGTTGTCCTTTTCCTTATCTCTATTTTGTTAGTATAAATATGGCATAAGAGTTTCAATGAGACATAATTTGCTCCTAGTATACTACACAGTAGATCAGGGACGAAGGACCTTTATGATACAGTAAGGCATATTATAACGGCATGCTGGAATTTCCTGCATAAATGTGGTGGTGATCTTAGGCCTCTCTCTCTCTCTCTCTCTCACACACACACACACACACACACACAGACACATACAATCCTTAAATGATATAATGTGGACCACTACAAGGATAATTAAGATTAGAACCATATCTGATACGGTTATATTTATATCCATATTTATTTTATTTGATGAATACAGATATGGATATAAATATTATTCCGATACAAAAATTTATATCTATATTTATTTAAATGGATATGGATACAGATACGAATATGGATCAGATAGTAAAATCGTGAATATAAATACATATATAAGTCAAATAAGTAAATTTTATGACCATAAAATCAAAAATATCATTAAGTGCAAGATAAATCAAGTCAATAGAATATTAATATGATTATTATTTTTTAAAAATTTATGCATACTATATAGAATTAAATAAAGTCGGATATCTGGTTACAGATAGTATAGTTGTCTATCCACATCTCTATTCATTTTTCTTTGATAGATATTGACGTGGATATAGATAATAGTCGGATGCTCAAATTTCGATTCGTATCTAGATGGATTTGAATACGAAAATGAATTTGGATGAAAATTATCTGATTCATTTTTACCCAAAGGATAGTCAATTATATTTTAAATGAAAATTAAAATATACTAACTTGATGTTGGGAGAGATGTATGCATCTACTAGATTACCACACTACTGTATTATGCTCCTTTCATTAGAAAATTATATCTTGCCAATAGTATGCAGCCACATTGACATGAGTGCACCACCTTTGATGCAGGATAAGCTCAGAAGGTAAAAGATAGGATGCTCTTATACCAAATGGTGGAGAACAAACTGAAGAGGTAGGGAGGATAGAATGCTATGAGACCAAACTGGCATACAAAATAAGAAGAGAAATAGAGAAGAGGAAGAAAAGAGAATGGAAGAAAGAGAAAGGAGAAGAAGGTAGAGGCAAGGTAGCTTAATATTCAGATCTTAATAATGCAATTATATTTCAATAACATAAAAT
>KE505628.1:69710-80412 GCA_000441515.1 Elaeis oleifera | reverse complement strand
AGATGAAAATCTCATTGATCCAGGGATTAATTTTTGATGGATTTAGAGAAGCTATTTGATAATAGGGCTTGATCCAATCAAGCCTATTATTCAATAAGATTTGATCCAATCAAAGCTTATTATTAAACTAATCCCGTTAATTTGATTTTGTATCTCTGAGATCAATTGGAGAAAGCTCTGTAATTCAATAGGACTGCATCCAATTAATCCAAATCCAATCTAATTGAATCCAATTCAATTAGATTTAATCCAATCTCCATTGCTTAATCAAATTGAACTAATTAACAATCATATTATTAATTAATTATTCCTCTAATTTACTAACCATTAGTAAATAATTATTACAACCTTTGCATAGGATTAATCATCAATCAAATTGATAATTATATCTTTCAATGATTCATGATCATCGATCAGTCATTTGATCAGACAAGAACTTCTGTGTGTGTGATCCTATAGGTTCGAACCTAAGCTGGTAGCACAAGAACAATTCTTGTACTAATCGATGTAACCATCTAGTAATGGGACCCGATATCCGAATAGACCGAATATATGCCTAGCAACACTCTAAAACCTATGTGGATATAGTTACTGTATAATTCATCCCTTTGACACTTGATGCTCAAGGACGACTTTGGGTTAAACTGTCAACCCAAGAAGAGTGGTCTATATTGTGTCTCAACCTCAAAAATCCTATGACTCCTCACCAGGACTACTTTGGCCAAAATTTTACTGAATTGAAACACAACGATGCATCATCTCTAATTTTATTTGGAGCAGTCAATCCCATCTTGACTTGCACTCAGACTTCACAAGTACTTGATTGTATCCAGAAATCTTCCGTCACCGAATTAAAAATTCGGATAATCTGACACCAAAGCACAGTGAGTTGATTGCAAGTCACCGAGACAGCCTCAGGTCTGAGGGACACATATCCATATTCCATCAGAGCAACCCTTGACAGCAGAGTGCTCCGAAAGTGGTCATGCTCAGTGAAATGTACTCCTACATATCATCCGTATGCCATGCTCATGTCACTACACGTCTTGGTTAAGAGGACAACCAACTAATATGGCATACAATGACCTATATTCAATATAATTATCGTCCTTGTGACAATTGTATCATTTGGTCGCGAGCAGGATTTAAGAACCACATGATAAATCCTCCTTTATCATTTTAAAAGTAGTTCTAAGGACTTCATCATAACATATGAGTTCTATTTTAGAAATATATTCCTTATGATAAATTTGTTAGATAACACCTATCATTTTATAATTCATATACTTATATGGAGCACAATCATCTATAACCTTTCTCGATTGATGAGCTCATTTAGTAGGCATAAGTTAGTAACTTAGCTGGCAATTAGTGTCCCACCAAATTCAGTATTGTATATTCTACTAGTCATATGAGAAAGTAGCGACTAGATGTAGTTGGAAATAATTAACGTGCCAAAGGCAACCTTTTGTGGAGGCTCATTTTATTGCAATAAATTCCATTATGTGTCGGAACAAATCTGCTATGATCAAAATAAACAATAGTAGCCAACTATTGATCCCATAAGAAAATGCTAACGCATATAGATGATCAAACAAACATATATAATATATCTAATGATAAATTACAAAAACTAGGCATGTCTAATCACCAAATGGTATCATAAGGTATCATCTTGTCGTCTAAATATCACCATTTTGTTAGCATTCCATTAAGAGGTAGTCAGGTGTTGGTGTAATATAAGAGTAGGAATCTACCTAGCCTCTGGCATGAAGTTTTGACCTAACCAGAGTTTTTAGATGGATTGGTGTATTCAGTAATTTAACTGCACATACTAGATTTATTTGCAAATTGCTTCTAAAAAGTTGAATCCTTGTAGCATTGAAACCAAGTCACCTGAGGGAATATAATTCACTAGGTCGATCTCAAATACCTTCCATGCCGATTAACCTGAAATTATGTAGAATGCATCACCGAAAGAGATTTTACAAATGTTCCCAATACAACTTCAATTGCAGCTTTTCAAGGTTTTCTTGATTCCATTTTGTCATTGGCAGGTATGCGTGCGTGTCTACATATATTAAAACAAAAAAAAGATTATAAAGAAAGAATGGGCAGTATGCTCGGAGAAAAAAGAACTGTAGAAAAATACTGGTTGAATTGAGAAATTACATCAGATATGAATGATATACAAAGACATGATCCACTAACAGTAACCTCCTAGAAAATCTTAACTACTTGCAGAAAATCCTACCCACAAAAGGATAGGAATGGAATTATTGATTTGGTAAATAGAAAATAACTTGATAAACAGAAAACAAATACAAGAAAATAGCTACCAGTAAGACGCACTAATTTTTGACACCCCCCCTTAGTACATACTTACGATCAATAACTCCAAGAGCATCTCTAAAATTCTCAAACTTAGACTTTGCTAAAGCCTTTGTGAATATGTCTGCTAGTTGATCAGTTGTGAAGATTCCCTTCAGCTCAATTTCTTGATGCAGCACCTTTTCTCGAATGTAGTGATGGCAAGCTTGATGCAAGCTTGGATTAGATGCAAGCTTGATGGCATTTTCATTGTCACATTTAATCTGCACAGCATAATTAATTTTGCACAGCATATCTTCCATCAAAGCTTTCAGCCACATACATTCTTGTGCAGCCATTGTTGCTGCCACATATTCAGCTTCAGTACTAGATAAAGCAACAATAGATTGCTTCTTGCTACACAAGGAAACCATAGTTGAACCAGTACTGAAACAATATCCTATGGTTGAGCATTTATCATTTACATCTCCAACCCAATCTGCATCAGTGAGACCACTCAACAAAAGATTGTCACACGTCTTATACATAAGACCATAAGCAAGAGAACCCTTTACATAACGTAGGATTCTTTTAGCAACATCTAAATGAGAAGTTCTTGGACTTTGCATAAACTGAGAAATGACACCAACAGAATATGTGATTTCTGGTCTTGTGATAGTTAAATAAATTAAACTACCAACAAGTTGTCGAAATCTTCTAGCATCCTTCAACAACTTCCCTTCCTCTTTCTTGAACTTAAGATATGGTTCCATAGGCGTAGCCTTTCTTTTGAGTCCCCCATGCCAAAACGCTGCAACAATCCCTTTGCATATCCTTTTTGAGAAATGAAATATCCTTGATCTGATTTTTCACTTTTCAGACCAGGAAAGCATCCAACTTCACCCAAATTTTTCATCTCAAATTGAACAGCCAAGTTATTTCTCAACAAGAAAATCTCATCTTCATTATCTCCGGTAATTATCGTATCATCCACATACAACAAAACCAGCAGATGCATATTTGATTCTAATTTTACAAACAAACTAGAATTTACATTTGAGACTTTGAACCCACAAAAGATAAGATACTGAGCAATCTTACCATACCAAGCATGTGGTGCTTGTTTCAAGCCATATGGCACTTTCTTTAGCCGACAAACATGGTGAGGAAATTGCTTGGAGATGAATCCTTAGGGCTGTTTCATGAACACTTCGCGATCCAACTCTCCATAAAGAAATGCATTCTTAACATCAAGTTGCCACAACTTTCAACTCTTAAATGCAACAAGTGAAAGAATTGATCTCACTGTCACCATTTTAGCGACCGGGCTGAAGGTCTCCTCATAGTCTAACCTATAACTTTGAGAAAAACCACGAGCAACCAGATGAGATTTGTATCTGTCGATTGTGCCATCTGATTTCTTCTTCAAGCGATAAATCCATTTGCAAGTGACTGGCTCACAATTTTCTGGTTTTGGCACAAGCTCCCATGTCTGATTTTTGTTTAGAGCTTCAATTTCTTCTTGCATAGCTACCTCCCATTCTGGACGATCCTTGACTTCTTCATGATTTGCTGGTTCTTCGTCATCTAATGCTCCAACAAAAAAACACAAGGTGACAGTACAATTATTGAGTTGAACCTCATAATCTTTGAAATAATTTGGCTGTCTTTTCTCCCTTGTTGATCTCCTTACTATTTTCTGCTCATTATCATCTGAATTTGAGGTATTTGGACCAAGAATTTCATCATTGTTAGAGGCCTGCACATTTTCTTCAGGAACCAGCTGCAAATTTTCTTGATCACTATCAAGAGTAACATCTTGAATAGGAATTTTCTGGGCAGAATAATAGGATGACACCTCATCGAACACAACATCTCTAGAAGTGACAAACTTCTTGCTTTCTGGATCCATACACCTCCACCCTTTCCTACGTGAATCATAGCCAACAAATACACACTTCTTTGCTTTCGGGTCAAGTTTAGTTTGGTTAGATTTTGGAATATGAACATAAGCAATTGAACCAAATACCCGAAAGTAATTTACATTTGGCTTTTCATCATAGAGAATCTCAAAAGGAGATTTTTCTTTACCTGGCCATGGAGGTAGCCGATTGATCACATGGCAAGCACATTGAACAGCTTCCGCCTAAAGCTCTCGAGGGAGATTTTTATCATGCAGCTATGAAAGACTTGTAGAAATGAGATGAGCTAGTTTCCTTTCAGCAACACTATTCTGCTGAGGGGTGTTTGGGCATGTCATTTGTCTCAAAATACCATTGCTGTCACAATATTTGAAGAAATCATCTGATATAAATTCCCTCCATTGTCGCTCCGCAAACATTTAATTTCATCCCAAACTCCTCTACAGTGTTTTTAAATTCAGCAAACATTGACAGTGCTTCACTCTTCTCCTTCAAAATTTCACCCAAGTGGATCTTGAACAATCATCTACCAACACCATGATATAGTGTTTACCACTATAACTTGGTGTCTTCGTTGGTCCCATCAAATCTATATGGTAGATCTACCAACACCATGATATAGTGTTTACCACTATAACTTGGTGTCTTCGTTGGTCCCATCAAATCTATATGGTAGATCTACGATTTGATGACTGCTTGAAGGAAGATGATGTGACTTGTCAAATTGACAGCCTTGACAAATCACATCCTCATGTACATTCTTCAAAGTTGGCATACCATCTACCAATTTCTTTGAGGAAAGTTGTTGTAGCATTTGATAGCCCAAATGGCCCAAGCGAGCATGCCAAATTGCTGCACTATCAATTTGGCTTGTCTTCTTCACATAAGCCTCCCCGCTGACATAACAAATAAAGAGCTTTCTTTTCACCGGTAAGAACAACATCAGCAGCTACATTCTTCACATTATCAAGAACCTTCACATCATTTGGACCAAACAAAATATATTTTCAGAATTAGTAATTTGAGAAACTGAAACTAAATTTCTCTTCAGATCTGGAACATGAAAGACATCATTCAGCTTGATGATCCTTGTATCATCAGTGCCAATATTTACAACTCCTTTTGCTACTGGATATGTCGAATTATCTGCTGTAACAATAACTCGCTCTCCATTATGTTGGCGTAGCTCTGAGAGTAGTGAATCATTTTCAGTTACATGGTGAGAGCAGCCCGAATCAATGATCCACTCCTCTCTGTAAATGTCATGATTGAAAAGAACTTGAGCAGCATCATTCTTTCTTCAACTACTTCAGTAGTGAAGCATTGCTCCCATTTGAGTTGTTCACCTCCTTCATTTTCACTTGCGACATTTGCTTTGGAAAGCTTCACTCTACAATTTTCTTGATGTGATCGATTTTCCACATCTATAGCACTTGATTGGGTTATTATTCTGTGAGCTGCCACCAGTAGCTTTTTCCTCATTTGAGCCTTTTTCATTATTCTTATTCTCTGCTGAAGTTTTCTTCTTGTTATGCTTCCCTTTGAGAAGAGAACAGCATCTAGATCAGAGTTCTTTGCCATTTGCTTTGCCAAGACCTCTTGGTTGGAAAGCAAATTCTCTAATTCTTCAACCGAAGGCTGATTTGCTCATCCTTGAATGGAGGTAACAAAAGGCGTGTCCTCCTTCAATCCACGAATGAGATACCGACGTAAACGTACTTCACTGATTTCTCATCCGCATCTAATTCTGAAATTTCAGCATAAATACTTTTAACACACAAGAAATATTCAGAAATAGACATACTTCCTTGTGTTAGCATTGCCAACTCATTCTCCAACAGCTGTAACCTAGCTGTATTCTTCTTTGAAAATAGCCTCTCAAGTGTCTCCCAGACTTCTTTTGGGGAATTAACGTCACGGATGTGATTGATGAACTCTTTGCTTATTGATGTCCTCAAGATAAAGAGGGCTTTACCACACTTGATCTTCCATTTCCTTCTTGGTTCAGCATTTTCCGGAGTGTCTGCAGGAATTTCTGCATCAGCACCAACAACCAGCTCCCACAAGTCTTGACCTTGTAGATAGGCATCCACACACATTCTCCAGTACTTATAGTTTGTGCCTACAAGCTTCTCAACACCATATTGTGTGTTAGAACTGTTTCCCCTATTTGCAAACTCCATATTTCATAACAAGAACTTCCTCTTCACACCTTTCCATCTCCTCCAACAAGACAACAACAGCTTGATAGACAAGAAGAGAGAAAGAACAGCAAAGGGCCTCAACCAGGCTCTGATACCATAAAACAAAAAAGATTATAGAGAAAGAATGGGTAGTATGCTGGGAGAAAAAAAAACTAGAGAAAATACTGGTTGAATTGAGAAATTACATCAGATACGAATGATATATAAAGACATGATCCACTAACAGTAACCTCCTAGAAAATCTCAACTACTTGCAGAAAATCCTACCCACAAAAGATAGGAATGAAATTATTTGACTTGGTAAACAGAAAAACAACTTGGTAAATAGAAAAGCAAATACAAAAAAATAGCTACCAGTAAGATGCACTAATTTTTGACATATATAAGTGTTTGCATGTAGAAGTGCAATGAGTGACCCAAAAATCCTCTACATTCATGAGAGTAGATAATAGAAACACTTGAGCCTATTATTCCTAGTTGTCTATGGTAGATAGACATCACAATAAAGCACTCGGATTGCAACATGCATCAGCTTCATAGGACAACAACACTACCTATACTCTTCCATTGTATAACTTCCATCAAGTACTCCATTCTGCACCAATGATAAAATCATTCCCTTCTTCCTATAACAAGCATGTTAAAATGGTCCAACCTTGCCAACAATTAGTGCAAAAACTCATGTACCTAAGTGAACTCATTTAGGGATCTATGCTTAGAAAGATGTGTTAGTTATAAGGGATTTCTAAATAGCTTCAGCTGCAGCTCCAAAATAAAAGATAGGGACAACATACCCCAGCTCTCTAGTGTGCCCCACTCAGGCTTTCCACTTCAACAGGGCAGGCTTCTTCCCAAATACTAATGAACAACCACCAATTAGCACACTTAGGATCTGTTTAGGATTGCTGCTAGTAGTAGAGTTTTAGGAAGTAGAGTTTTTGAAAGTTTCCTTAATAGAACTTTTAACAAAATATTATTTATTGTTTGGTAACTATATTTATAAAATACCATAAAACTTTAATATCTATTTGCCAGCCAAATTGACAAGGTGCTTTTAGTGCGAGGACATGTTAATAGGGAATGTTGCATAATACTTTTGTTGGTACATGTTATATGACTTCATCAACTGAGCATATGGCAATAGATTATTATTTGAATCATGAATGTTCTTTCAGGTTATATTAATCATTTACTGATCTGCTTTTCAATCTGATATTTGATCAATCTAACTCACCCAGAGCTATTCTTAAAGTATATATGATACTCATCTCAGTTTGTGGCCGATCTGTAATGAATTATGTCAGTCTTTAGCCAATATGATTATTAAGTTTTGAAAGGATACACGATATTCAGTTCCGTCAGTTGCCCATCTAAGCTGTGTCACATCGGTAAATATCGATATCCCATTAGAATACAGACGGTTAACTGGCAGCTGTCATCTAGCTAAACATTAGCTGTCTTTCAGCTATACTACAGTCAATCATTATGTGGATAAACATCCCACGATCTCTATACAGCTCACCATTCTCGTCGACTATGTTTCGAAGCCTTGTAGCAACAACTTTTAATTTTTTACTCTTTATATGTACCATCAAGAATTGTTATTATAAAGCATTCCTAATATATAGATTATTATTTATCATAATATGATATTAAAATAGTGCAATATTATAACATAACAATATAATATTATAGAAATATAATAATATTTATTACTAAAATATGAGCAATGGCAATGCCGGTTAGGGCCAAACCCTAGAAAAACTGCAATCCCTCTCCCTCATCTCCCCGCACACCCCCTCCACAATCAAATCCTAGAATTCTTGACGATCAGACCATAGATCTTGATTTTGCCTTGTAGTTTGATGTGTTGATCCAGTGTGTGGTCCTCGGCATTCAATCCTCCAAGTATCCTTCTTCAAGCCATTTTTGTTGGGGTTAGACCATGCCCTTGCCCACCTCTTGTCATCTCCCTCCTTGGGAAGACCCTTCACTCACCCACCTCCTCCTTCGTCACCTCCACTCCTCCTGCCCAATCTCTTTGGCTCAATTGTCATGACCGCACTACTTATGCCTTTAGAATAGGCTGGGCCTTTGAAATAAACTAGGGTAGGGCATTAGGCACCAGGGTTGGGGTGGGGGAGGAGGGAGGGTGTTCAAAAAAATTCTCGAAATTTAAGATATATAATTACTAGACCTACTATTCATCTACTAAAATGATCCTAAAGTTTGAAGTATTAATTACACTAACTAGGCACATAACCAGCCAATGGACAAATCCAAGCCGTCTATGTTGAATTGGATGGCCACAGATAAAACAGTGATAAAAGAACTAAAATGCCCTTCAGAATACTATGGAAAATCATAAATAATATAACATAAATATTATAGATTTATAAATTATATATTTATTTAGTTTAATATTCTAATAAATAATGTAATTAATTTTAACAATATAATAACTAAAAATTGCAGTGATATTTTGGTCACATGAACAGCTTCCTATATATGGAACATGTTAAGAAAATTAATTAGATGTCTAAACCTGGAATTTTAAATAATCCACTAGTGAAGAGTTACAAATTGACGTAAACTTGGTAGATGTTGTCGAGTACATGTGGGATATGTCATATGCTGATAGCACATTTTGTTCCAAGTCCCTAGTTAAAACCTTTAATCGCATGCCAGTCATATACTTACAAGGTTTATGTATAGGTGGCTGCAACTGGTTTGCAGTATTCATCAGTTTGATAATTTAGTGTGCACGAACACCTACTTTGGCATGTTAAGGGATGGTATCATAATTGAAACAAAATTAATTGTCAATATCATAGTAGCTTAGTAACATACAACTATTAACATACAATAAATTTCCAACGAAACTTATGCTGGATTCCTGAGATTTTTTCTCGGTTTTTCACATAAAAAATATGAGAACCAACCATACATTTCATAGAAATGATGAAATGAGAGCACGCATGCGAAACCGGCCGACGAGCTAGGAGGAGCCCTGCAACACAAGGGCAACAGAAGAATTAGAGCGTCCACCAGAGCAACTATATATATATATAGATCGGACAATAAAGGAGGAGAAATCAGAGATATCAGAGCATATCATCCAGCAGTGGAGACATAGGCAGCAAATAGTTCAAGTCTAGAAATCATCCACCAGTAGCCATTGGTGGCCAAGGAACAACATTCCCTATTCACTTCTTTCTCATGTGCAATCCTCTTGTCCAATCCGGAAACAGAGTTATGCTCAATTCTTGAGTTACTTCAGCACATACTAGAGGTGGTAGCAGCAATCTTTTGATATATAGCTCCCATGTAGGAGTAGCCAAGCAAGGAATGTTAAGGAAGGTTGGGGGGGGGGGAGGCGAGATTCATTTGAGATGCCACAACCCCTTCAAGAAGATGTTTTCTAGCACCAAAAATATCAGAAATGTGAGATCATGACCTCCTTCCAATACTCAAACTTGTCCAACATCCTCCCACCTCTCTTCAGCCATGATCCTTTGTGGACATGCATGCCACACAGATACAGTGCTCAAGCGGCCAAACAGACCACAAACAATTCCTTTATCATGATTCATATGAATACATCCAGTTGTTGACCGCATTAGTGTACTTATGGTTAACAGTACATGAACGCATTGAAAGCTGGGTGTTTAGGTGTAGATTGCAATCAGGAGTGCTACTAGCTAGATAATAACAAATAGGCCTCCCTTCTTCCGGCACTGTGAAATGTAAAACTTGAAATCCAAGCCATTTATTAGGGACTTAGAGGATGTATGGGTCCCGATAGTTTTATAAGGTGAAGTTTTGCTGTCGGCCTGTTTTGTTCTGAATAGAATATCTTTAGTGAAAGGAATAAGACACATTTTGGACTTGGACGTATCGAACTCTAAGCTTAAATTACTATATCTTATGTTTGGTTGGGATCTTGAGAGGAAGGATGGATTGGGTTGGAAGGATGATAGCCCTATCAATAGTTTGGTTCAAAAAAATCTTATAGAGGATAGATGGAGAGGGATTGCCAAATCACCCTAAATCATTAATTTGTATTCTCCTAAATTAGAAGAAAAGATGGATGGAGCATATGATCAGAATAGATTTTTATGTAGACAAATAACATTTTTTTAATTTTCATTTATTTTATTTATATATATTATTATTTACCTATATGATTAAATTTATTACTAATTATTTAATTTAATACATAATTTTAATAATTATAAGTAAATAATTAGAATTATCTTATATTTC